>JAREIS010003624.1:0-28449 GCA_030060385.1 Muscicapa striata striata | reverse complement strand
GGGTCAGATGGCCTCCAGGGGGAGCTTTAGATTATGAGACTTTGTTACAGTTTATGCTTTTCCTGAGACAGGAACACAAGTGGGAAGAAGTGACATGTATGCTGACATGTTTTTCTCCCTCTGGAACCACCCTGAGTGGCAGAGGGATTGGGGCATTGGAGCCCCCTCTGACCCCTGGGTATTGGCCCTGGAAAAAGACAATAAAACCAGCAGAGGAAGGCTAAAATGATGTTGTAGTTCATGCTCCATAAATCGATGCTGCACACACCCTGACAAGGTGTATCCAGCTAAGTCACTGGAGCAAAAGTTGGGGAATTTGTTTAAACCACCCCCTGGGAGGCAAGGAAGGCTGAAAGGAGAAACAAATTTTAGACTGTTATTAACTCCAACTCCCATTTTACCCTCTGCTTCTGTAAAAAAGCCAACTCCAATGTCTATCTCAACTCCACCTGTTATTCTACCTCCTGGGATTTCTATCTCAACTCCAGCTCATATTCCATCCCCACTCCAATTTAAGCCATTTCTATTTCAACTCCAGCTCTAGGCACAGCTGAATCAACTCCAGTTTCTATTTCTACTTCAGCTCCAGCTTCTGTTCTATCCCCCATTCAACTACCCCACTTACTCCTGAATCTCTCCCATTGCCCAACAGTGACCATGAGGAAGAGGAGCCTTCTCCAAAGGGACCTACAGCATCCCAGACCTGGAAAGAAATTAAAAAAATTATTCAAACACCTTTGAGGAAGGCAGTAAGTCCTGAAGGGAAAACAATAATAATTAAAATTCTTTTTTATACAACAGATTTAGAGGCTTGGGGAAAGATTGCAAAATGTTATTAAAGTCACCCTATAGGTGTGGCAAAGAAGTCAAAGTTTCTGGTTAAACAATATCCACCTGACTGGTCAGATCTCCGGATGTTGTTGAATGCCTCAATGGGGACAGAAAAGAAATTCATTTTGAAAGCAGCTGACAGTTTAGCAGAAAATGTAAAATAACACAGAGGAAAAGGAGAGGTCTCTTTCTTCTTCAAAATCCACATTAGAATCATAACAATAATGAAGATGTGGAAGAACTAAAGGATTATCATTTATAAAGGATTATCAAGGCTTTATAGTGAAGGGGTTAGGAAGAGCAATTCCTGAAACTATAAACTGGTGGAGTCAAGCAAGGTCCCTCTGAAACACCTTCTGAATTTTAAAAACATTGGCAAGATGCGACACATCACCATACACATTTAAATCCTGAGTCTGAGGAAGGGATTCAACAATTAGTAGATTTATTTCTGTGACAATCTACGGGAGACATTAAACACAAACTTCAGAAGATACGGGGTCTGACAGTGTGGGATTTAGAGAGTTTGCTAGAAGAGACATGGAAAGTTTTTAGGAACTGGAAAGAAGGGTGCAAAGAAAGGGTGAGAAAATTGGTAGCAGGAGTGAGGGAAGAAGAAGCACAAGGGAGGTGTAGACAAGGGCCACCAAGGCAGGGACCACCCCAGCCAGGGAAAGAGCAATGTGCATTGTGTGAGAAAATTGGACACTGGAAGAACCAGTGCCCAAAATGAAGAAAAGACGATGATCAAGGAAAAGAAGATCGAAAAGGGGAGGCAGTGGCTGCTTGTGTTAAGGAAGGTTGAGGTAGACCAGAAGATCTTATTTATACATATTTATGTCTTGGTTTTGCTTAGTTTTGCCTACATTCACTTCATATTAAAATGAACCAAAAATCCCTTTGCGCTTGCGATTCCCCAGTTTGGGGGTTCTCAGGGGTTTTTGACAAAGGCTTTCAAATTCTTTATTGCACTTGAACTTTTCAAAATTGTTTTTGAAGCATGTGTCTTGGCTTTTTGGGCACATTCTTTGAGATTAGTTTTTGCTGGTTTAAGGTTTTGGATTTATTATTTATTACTGGCAGCCTTGCACCCTTTACTTTGTTTGCAAGTTTTGGCTTCGTTTACTGCAAACTTGTTTGCTTTTCTTTTTGATTTTTGCAAGCACGGTAAATGTGAGGCATCTTTCATTGTTTTGGTTAGCTAATTTTGATGAACTATTCTTTATTTTTAATTTTTCATTTTATTTCCCTCCTTCTCTGGAAAATTTAAAGTAAATATTTTTACTTACTACAAGGATTGTTTCCTTAGCTAATTGCTGCAATAGGTGTTTTTCAGTGCTTTTCTATGCACTTTTGACAATTAAGTTAAAATTGTTATGTGTTTCAAAATTTTTTAATTTTAAACACATATTAGATACTACAAAGCTTATGCTGGCTAGTACTAATATTACAATTCTAGGGTGTAGTAGTGTGTTTAAAATTCTAGTTTTGGTTGGTGACTATTTAAAGAGTTTATCTCACTAGTGATGAGTTGTGTGTTGTTTTAGTTTTTGTACAACTTTGTGTTTTCTTTTTGCCTTATGATAGACAGGAACTAGAGATTTTGTCTATTTTTTATTTTAAAAATATTTTAGTTAGGTTTTGATGTTTGGTTAATTGTCTTCTTATCGTAAGGCTTATTTTAATAGATGTAGGTAATAATTTGAGATACATTGTGTAATTACATCTTATCTGTTGGTGGGATACAACAGGTGTAAACTATGAGAAGTCACATCTAACAATTTTAGCAAACTGATAAATACAAAAATTAGAGTGATTCTTCTTAGATAAGGTTACATAATTGCTGTCTTCTTTTTTTATGAAAACGCAAGCAGTTTTTAGGCATACACAGCCTTGGCTGATATATACTGATATATGATATAAATATAGTTTTTGACTAGTATTTGGGTGAATTTTAAAACGACAGACTCTTTGTTTAGTGTCTAGACATATATTTTGGACATTGATTGTGTTTCTTTTGCTAATACTTTCTTCCTGGTTTTGGGTAATATAAGATTTTAGGTTTATAGTTTGCTATTTTTTATTTACTTTCTGGGCCTGTATTTCGTGTTTTGAGGGGTGGAGCATTGTCTATTTCTGGATTAATCTTAGTGCAATAATGGGGTGAATGACATGAATTGTGGCATTACAGATAGTAAGCACAAAGGCAGTGGTCACATTATTAATGGGATCACAGGTGAAATTCACTAGGACCTGCCATGATTGGAACTTTCTTTTTTTAATTTGTGGCATTATTGTAAACTACTTGTTGAATTCTAATTGGGAAACTTCCTTTCTTTTTTTCTCTTATGATTAAAGTAGTTATTGACTGTATCTATAACTGTGCTTGGATACAGCTGAGAGCTAAAGATACATTATCTTGAGCTACATGGAGTGCATTTATTATTCATTTGTGCTCTTGGTCTTTTGCTTTTTCCTATTTTGGTAACATCTTTGAAATTTGCTATTGGCTAGTTCTTAACACGAATATGGATGACTGTAGGGGTTGTTTTAGTTTTATCAAATTATTAGTTGCTGTGGCTAGTTTATTCATTAATATTTTCAAATTAATTCTATTTAAAACTCTTAGTCTTGTTTTTAATACTTTAGTAAGATTTTTTTTCTGCTTTTGAAGTGTGCTTGCTTTTGTAGCTATGTTGTTTATCCTTTAAAGGATCTGTTTAGGAAAGAAGTGCAGACTGGCTGAACTTTTTAGATATTAATTTGCATTAGCAATTCAGCACGTTTGAGAGATCGCTTTGGATTAAACAACAATTGTTGTTGGCTCGTATTTCTAATTACATATGGATCAACTTCATAGATTTTTGGTTTTTGCTTGGGTGGTGTGGTCTGGGTTTGAGAGCTTACAGTCAATTTATTTGTTGTAGGGATGGAATTTATTTTAAATTTAAATGAGAGTCCTGTAGTATTTTGGCCCTAAAGACACATTATCTGAACAGTTTCTATTAGAGTAAAATTATGCTAACAGAATAATTTATTTGGATGACTACATATTTTTTTCACAGTAGCAGTTGAAACATAGATTTTGTGTACTTTTTTATGGCTAGTTTTATTAATTATTTGGCACCTTACTTTGATGACTTTTCTTGTAGCTTTTGGGAGTGTTTATCCTTCCTACAGCCTCGACTCTGTATATTGCTAATCATGCTTTTCATACATTTGGTTCTTATGTATGGCCACAGTTGATAAGTTTAGATTTTTAAGTATTTGCTCACTTTCTAAGTAACTAATGGTTTGGTTAAAAGCTTTGGACTAAGGTTTTCAAATATTGTTTTGGTTAGAAGTACTTGCTAATTTTTGAACTCTAACTATAAGCAGAACAGTTTTCTTAATTACATATTTCAAAGTTTTTGATTGAAATGTACTTATTTTCTTTGGATGACTTTTAGCTTTATTTTATTGTTGTCTGGTGTTACTTTCCAGAGAGCATTGGGAGCTTTCTTTATTCGAGTGTGTTGTATCTAAGCACTTTGTTCTTTGATCTTAATCAGAGAAAAGGTGCTGAGAAGCACTTAGTATGGTTCCTCTCACTCTGGTTTTAAGGATTTTTTTGCAAGAGAGTTAACATATACATAATTTTTAGGTTGCATGTTATGCACTGGTCTATTAAGCCTTGCACTTCGAGTTTTAGCCACGTTTTTTTATTTTTTAAATTGTTTACTTAAAGTTACTGTACATGTAGTTAGTGGGTTTTTTTCTAACTTGGGTAGACGTTTTCTTTCAGACTTTATATGATCTCTTATAACACATTTTAAAAGGGCTTAGCTTTTCTTTGGTTTTAGGTTTAGTTTAAATTCGTTGCAGTGCTAGTGGGAGAGCTTGGGGCCAGGACAAATTAATTTTTTGCTTTAGCCTTATAATTTGTTGTTTGATTAACTGATTAATTTTTTACTTGGCTACTTGGGAGACAAGAAGCAAAGGAGGAGATAATAAGAATTAGAGTGCTGGTTTTGTTGAGGGGAGGAGGAGTGATGGGAATTAACCAAAGTAAAGAGATCCCTCAAACTTGTCCTTTAGGATGTGTTTTGGCACACTGGAAGGAACTAGCAGGGTATGGTGGTACAGGGACCAAAAATGCTCTTGTTAAGTTTTGTACACGGTGGTGGCCACTTTTTACAGGCTTGAAAAGGGGTCAGATGGCCTCCAGGTGAAGCTGTAGATTATGAGACTTTGTTACAGCTTATGCTTTTCCTGAGACAGGAACACAAGAGGGAAGAAGTGACATGTATGCTGACATGTTTTTCTCCCTCTGGAACCACCCTGAGTGGCAGAGGGACTGGGGCATTGGAGCCCCCTCTGACCCCTTGGTATTGGCCCTGGAAAAAGACAATAAAACCAGCAGAGGAAGGCTAAAATGATGTTGTAGTTCATGCTCCATAAATCAATGCTGCACACACCCTGACAAGGTGTATCCAGCTAAGTCACTGGAGCAAAAGTTGGGGAATTTGTTTAAACCACCCCCTAGTAAGCAAGGAAAGCTGAAAGGAGAAGCAAATTTTAGACTATTATTAACTCCAACTCCCATTTTACCCTCTGCTTCTGTAAAAAAGCCAACTCCAATCTCTATCTCAACTCCAGCTCATATTCCATCCCCACTCCAATTAAGGCCATTTCTATTTCAGTTCCAGATCTAAGCACGGCTGAATCAATTCCAGTTTCTATTTCAACTTCAGCTCTAGCTTCTGTTCTATCCCCCCTTCAAGTACCCCACTTACTCCTGAATCTCTCCCACTGCCCAACAGTGACCATGAGGAAGAGGAGCTCTCTCCAAAGGCTCCTACAGCATCCCAGACCTGGAAACAAATTAGGAAAATTATTCAAACACCTTTGAAGAAGGCAGTAAATCCTGAAGGGAAAGCAAAAATAGTTAAAATTCTTTTTTCTACGACAGATTTAGAGGCTTGAGGAAAGATTGCAAAATGTTATTAAAGTCACCCAATAGGTGTGGCAAAGAAGTCAAAGTTTCTGATTAAACAATATCCATCTGACTGGTCAGATCTCCAGATATTGTTGAATGCCTTAATGGAGACAGAAAAACAATTCATTTTGAAAGCAGCTGAGAGTTTAGCAGAAAATGTAAAATAACACAGAGGAAAAGGAGAGGTCTCTTTCTTCTTCAAAATCCACATTAGAATCATAATAATAATGAAGATATGGAAGAACTAAAGGATTATCATTTATAAAGGATTATCAAGACTTTATAGTGAAAGGATTAGGAAGAGCAATTCCTAAAACTATAAACTGGTTGAGTCAAACAAGGTCCCTCTGAAACACCTTCTGATTTTTTAAAACATTTGCAAGATGCAACACATCACCATACACATTTAAATGCTGAGTCTGAGGAAGGGATTCAACAACTAGTAGATTTATTTCTGTGACAATCTACAGGAGACATTAAACACAAACTTCAGAAGATACGGGGTCTGACAGTGTGGGATTTAGAGAGTTTGCTAGAAGAGACATGGAAAGTTTTTAGGAACTGGAAAGAAGGGTGCAAAGAAAGGATGAGAAAATTGGTAGCAGGAGTGAGGGAAGAAGAAGCAAAAGGGAGGTGTAGACAAGGGCCACCAAGGCAGGGACCACCCCAGCCAGGGAAAGACCAATGTGCATTGTGTGAGAAAATTGGACACTGGAAGAACCAGTGCCAAAAATGAAGAAAAGATGATGATCGAGGAAAAGAAGATTGGAAAGGGGAGGCAGTGGCTGCTTGTGTTAAGGAAGACTGAGGTAGACCAGAAGATCTTATTTATACATATTTATGTCTTGGTTTTGCTTAGTTTTGCCTACATTCACTTCATATTAAAATGAACCAAAAATCCCTTTGCACTTGCGACTCCCCAGTTTGGGGGTTCTCAGGGGTTTTTGACAAAGGCTTCCAAATTCTTTATTGCATTTGAACTTTTCAAAATTGTTTTTGAAGCATGTGTCTTGGCTTTTTGGGCACATTCTAGACTTTGACATTAGTTTTTGCCAGTTTAAGGTTTTGGATTTATTATTTATTACTGGTAGCCTTGCACCCTTTACTTTGTTTGCAAGTTTTAGCTTCGTTTACTGCAAACTTGCTTGTTTTTCTTTTTGATTTTTGCAAGCGTGGTAAATGTCAGGCATCTTTTATTGTTTTGGTTAGCTAATTTTGATGAACTATTCTTTATTTTTAATTTTTCATTTTATTTCTCTCCTTCTCTGGAAAATTTAAAGTAAATTCTTTTACTTACTACAAGGATTCTTTACTTAGCTAATTGCTGCAATAGGTGTTTTTCAATGCTTTTCTATGCACTTTTGACAATGAAGTTAAAATTGTTATGCATTTTAACATCTTTTACTTTTAAACACATATTTTAATAGATACTACAAAGCTTATGCTGACTAGTATTAATATTACAATTCTAGGGTATAGTAGTGTGTTTAAAATTCTAGTTTTGGTTGGTGACTATTTAAAGAGTTTATCTCACTAGTGATGAGTTGTGTTTTGTTTTAGTTTTTGTATAACTTTGTGTTTTCTTTTTGCCTTATGATAGACAGGAACTAGAGATTTTGTCTATTTTTTTATTTTAAAAATATTTTAGTTAGGTTTTGATGTTTGGTTAATTGTCTTCCTATTGTAAGGCTGATTTTAATAGGTGTAGGTAATAATTTGTGATACATTGTGTAATTACATCTTATCTGTTGGTGGGATACAACAGGTGTAAACAATGAGAAGTCACATCTAACAATTTTAGCAAACAGATAAATACAAAAATTAGAGTGATTCTTCTTAGATAAAGTTACATAATTGCTGTCTTCTTTTTTTATGAAAACACAAGCAGTTTTTAGGCATACACAGCCTTAGCTGATATATACTGATATATGATATAAATATAGTTTTTGGACTAGTATTTGGGTGAATTTTAAAACGACAGACTCTTTGTTTAGTGTCTAGACATATATTTTGGACATTGATTGTGTTTCTTTTGCTAATACTTTTTCCTGGTTTTGGGTAATATAAGATTTTAGGTTTATAGTTTGCTATTTTTATTTACTTTTTGGGCCTACATTTTATGTTCTGAGGGGTGGAGCATTGTCTATTTATGGTTTAATCTTAGTGCAATAATGGGGTGAATGACATGAATTGTGGCATTACAGATAGTAAGCACAAAGGCAGTGGTCACATTATTAATGGGATCACAGGTGAAATTCACTAGGATCTACCATGATTGGAACTTTCTTTTTTTAATTTGTGGCATTATTGTAAACTACTTGTTGAATTCTAATTGGGAAAGTTCCTTTCTTTTTTCTCTTATGATTAAAGTTAGTTATTGACTGTATCTATAACTGTGCTTGGATACAGCTGAGAGCTAAAGATACATTAGCTTGAGCTACATGGAGTGCATTTATTATTCATTTGTGCTCTTGGTCTTTTGCTTTTTCCTATTTTGGTAACATCTTTGAAATTTGCTATTGGTTAGTTCTTAACACGAATACGGATGACTGTAGGGGTTGTTTTAGTTTTATCAAATTATTAGTTGCTGTGGCTAGTTTATTCATTAATATTTTCAAATTAATTCTATTTAAAACTCTTAGTCTTGTTTTTAATACTTTAGTAAGATTTTTTTCTGCTTTTGAAATGTGCTTGCTTTTATAAATATGTTGTTTATCCTTTAAAGGTTATGTTTAAGAACAAAGTGCAGACTGGCTGAACTTTTGAGATATTAATTTGCATTAGCAATTCAGCACGTTTGAGAGATCACTTTGGATTAAACAACAATTGTTGTTGGCTCGTATTTCTAATTACATATGGATCAACTTCATAGATTTTTGGTTTTTGCTTGGGTGGTGTGGTCTGGGTTTGAGAGCTTACAGTCAATTTAGTTGTTGTAGGGATGGCATTTATTTTAAATTTAAATGAGAGTCCTGTAGTATTTTGGCCCTAAAGACACATTATCTGAACAGTTTGTGTCAGAGTAAAATTATGCTAACAGTCTAATTTATTTGGACAACCCCATATTTTTTTCACAGTAGCAGTTGAAACATAGATTTTGTGTACTTTTTTCTGGGTAGTTTTGTTAATTATTTGGCACCTTACTTTGATGACTTTTCTTGTAGCTTTTGGGAGTGTTCATCCTTCCTACAACCTCGACTCTGTATATTGCTAATCATGCTTTTCATACATTTGGTTCTTATGTATGGCCACAGTTGATAAGTTTAGATTTTTAAGTATTTGCTCACTTTCTATGTAACTAATGGTTTGGTTAAAGGCTTTGGACTAAGGTTTTCAAATATTGTTTTGGTTAGAAGTACTTTCTAATTTTTGAACTCTAACTATAAGCAGAACAGTTTTCTTAATTACATATTTCAAAGTTTTTGATTGAAATTTACTTATTTTGCTTGGGTGAATTTTAGCTTTATTTTATTGTTGTCTGGTGTTACTTTCCAGAGAGCATTGGGAGCTTTCTTTATTTGAGTGTGTTGTGTCTAAGCACTTTGTTCTTTGATCTTAATCAGAGTAAAGGTGCTGAGAAGCACTTGGTATGGTTCTTCTCACTCTGGTTTTAAGGGTTTTTTTGCAAGAGAGTTAACATATACATAATTTTTAGGTTGCATGTTATGCACTGGTCTATTAAGCCTTGCACTTTGAGTTTTAGCTAGGCTTTTTTTTTTTTTTAAGTTGTTTACTTAAAGTTACTGTACATGTAGTTAGTGGGTTTTTTTCTAACTTGGGTAGACGTTTTCTTTCAGACTTTATATGATCTCTTATAACACATTTTAAAAGGGCTTAGCTTTTCTTTGGTTTTAGGTTTAGTTTAAATTTGTAGCAGTGCTAGTGGGAGAGCTTGGGGCCAGGACAAATTAGTTTTTTGCTTTAGCCTTAAAATTTGTTGTTTGATTAACTGATTAATTTTTTACTTGGCTACTTGACTGAGAGTGGTATGGAGTGCAAAGCTTTCAATTTATGACCAAATGATGGTTGGTTTGCTGTATTATTTTTGAGATAAAATGTGATTCTTTATCTGAGGACGTGTTGTTTGGAACTTCAAAGTGTGGTATTATCTTTTGTGATTGTACTTTTGTTACTTTTTGAGCTTTTACAGTTTTGGTGGGCAAAGCTTTTGGCCATCTTGGAAAGATATTTATTAGCACTAGCAAATATCAATACCTCCCTTTTCCTGGAAGTTTTAAAAAGTTAATTTGCTATTGTTCCCCAGGCCCTTGGCCTTTTCTAATTTTGTCAAGTTTTGGTTTGGGAATGGTTTTGAGTTTAGTTTGGAGGCAAAGATCACACTGTTGAATCTCTGAGTGACAGTGGCATATGATTTTTTAGCAACAATTCTTTTAATTAAGTAGTTATATAAGGCTTTTACTTCTTAGTGTGTTTTTTTGTGCTTTTCTTTTACTAGTGACTATAATAAATTAGAGGGGATGACTAGATCAGCTTTTCTCTCTTTTTTTAGTAACAGTCCATCTCTTCAGTTATATATAAATATATGTTTTAAATTTTTAAGTAGTTGTCTATTTTTTTGTTATATATTTTTGGCTTATTTTTAAGGGAAATTTCTCTCTCTGGAATTAAAGCTTTTTTAGTTGTTACTTTACTTTTTGTTGCTTCTTCTGCTTCTCTCTCTTCTAGCTAGTTCCTTTCCTCTAATTTTGGTCTTACTTTTTGGTGTGCCTTAATGTGTATGATTGCTACTTTTTGGCGTAGCTGGACTGCTTCTAGTAGTTGCATTATTTCTTGTGTATGTTTGATGGGTTTTTTTTTGTGAATTTAACCCTCCTCTTTTTTTCCTAAATGGCTTTGTGTTTATGTACCACTTTAAATGCATGTCTTGAATTTGTATAAATATTTGTTTTCTTTCAGGCAGACTCAGTGTTAATTATTTTTGGAGGTTTTTATAAATTATCATTAATCTCATCTTTTAATATTACATGTAACCTTTTGCTCCCCTCTTCTAGTTTTTCACTAAAGTTTTTATAGCTTTCTTGTTGTTTCCACCTCTGTACCAAAACACCATGAACACAGTGAATTTGAGGGTAGCCTCCTCTGAAACGTGGCACCCTGACTTCACAAATTTTCAGGAGTTGAGCCCAAACTACTCAAGGAGAAGGATTCTTTTTGTTTGTCCAGGCAAAATACACACACACAGGCAGCGTCCCTCGTGCAGTGTCTTTCACACCCTAGCACTCATTGCACACCCCACTAATTCTAGTCACTCCAGTTGCTCAGAAAACAGGCAAAATGGTCTAGCAAACTCTCTCTTTGCCTCCACTTTGCACTAAAAGTCATGTTTTGGTCACTCAGACAATTAAAACACAGCGTGAAAACATAACACGTTTGGACTTTGGACAACAGCAGTAATAAAAGAGAGATTTACTTTACCCACCCCTGGGGTCGCTTGATCGGTTCGTGCATCTCCCCTGCTGGCCCCCCATACAGGAATCCCTCCACTGGCCCCCTGGCCAGGCCAGCAGCCCCTGGCAAGCTCAGACCTACTTACACAGGGTGTCTATGCCCACGTGCAAAAACGTTTTCATGTGACTTACTGGCTGCCCTTTCTAGCCAAGTGTAGATGACTTACAGGCTTCTAAAATTTGATACACACTTTTTATCTGTGGGCCAGCAGGTTGTTGTTTGTCCCTGGTAGAGTGAGCTGAGTTATGGAGTTTCTCCAGGGAAATCTTGGGGTGTACTACAGGGAGTCTGTTCCCCACCCAGTTCCTACAGTTGGATGGAGGCTCCTGCCTGGCTCACCAACTGATACGCAGCAAATACTTTATAACTTGTGAGAAATGAGAGTTATAAAGTGGATATGCATTTATTTAGCATTTATATCCATGGGGATACCTCCTCTTAAAGCATGCACAACTTTAAATTTGTTTAAAGTTTAAAACTTCTGTTTTATTTATTTTTAAAAGCTTAGGATTACACAATATGCCGAATGCATATTTATGTCTTAGCCCTGCCTAGTCTTGCCTACTTCCCTTTCGTATTTAAATGAACCAAAAGTCATTTTGTGCTTGCACCTCCTTAATTTGGGGGTCATCAGGAGTCATTGACAAAGGCTTCCAAACTCTTTGCCCCACTTGAAGTTTTCAACTTTGTTTTTGGAGCATGCTTCTTGATTTTTGGGCACATTCTAGACTTTGGGAATAGTTTTTGCTGGTTTACGGTTTTGGATTTATTACTGGTAGCCTTGCACCCTTTATTTTGTTTACAAATTTTTTTTGTTTATTGCAAATTAGTTTGCTTTTCTTTTTGATTTTTGCAAGCATAGTAAATGTCAGGCATTCTTCCTTGTCTTGGTTAGCTAATTTTGATGACCAATTCCTTACTCTTTCATTTTTCGCTTCAGAGGTCAGTGCTGGACAAAGAATCTTAGGACAGGATGGCAAGGAGGCAATAGGCCCCAAAACCCCAGACAGTAAAAGAACTGAGAACCTTCTTGGGCATGATGGGATGGTGCAGACTGTGGATTTACAATCACAGAAGGAAACAGAGACCTCCAATGGAGGAAAGAAACAACAGGAGCCTTCAACCAACTAAACAAGGCCCTCATGTCAGCTGGGACTTGCAGATGTGAGTGAACCATGCTTTTTGTTTTCTCACTAGAAGCAGGGGATTGCTTTGGGAATCCCCTAGCACAAGACCTGGGGCTGTATTGCAGGGCAGTCACCTGCCTCTCCAAAGAGCTGGACACAGCAGCCAAGGGATGGCCAGGGTGTCTCAGAGCAGTTGCAGCAGTGGCAGTGAACATCCAAGAAACACACAAATTCACCCTAGGCCTGAAGAAGGCTGTGCTAGTGTCCCACACAGTGTCAGCAGTCCTGGAGGTAAAAGGCGGGCACTGGCTTTCCCCACAGAGATTGTTGAAATACCAAGCCACAATGGTAGAACAGATGATGTAGAAATTGTGGTAACTAATATTGTGAACCCAGCTTCCTTCCTCAGTGGTAGTACAGAAGAACAGGTGATCCATGATTGCCTGGTGACTGTTGAAGCCACCTACCCCAGTCACCCAGATCTGAAGGACACCCCTCTCGAGGACACTGAGAGCTGGTTCAGTGATGGAAGCAGCATGTGATCAGTGGAAAAAGACGTGCTGGGTATGTGGTTACCATGAGCAGAGAGGTGATAGAGTCTGGACCATTAATAATGAACACCTTGGCACAGAGGCTGAAATAATTGCCTTAACCAGGGTCTGGAACTGGCAAAAGGAAAGAAAAATAATATTTATACAGGCTCAAGGGATGCATTTGGGGTGGTTCATGTACATGGAACTGTCTGGAAAGAAAGAGGACTGTTGAACCCACAAGGGAAATGTATTAAACATGTGCAAGAGATAATAAAATTGTTGCAGGCAGTGCAGCCACCTGAATAGGTAACCATCATGCACATCAAGGCACACCAAAAAGTGAGCTCTTCATCACTTGCTGGAGAACTCACCAGTGGTACCTTTATAGAGGAGCTTGTCTCTTCAGGGGATGGTAATCTAAATTAGTTCAGAGAAGATTTCCCTTTTTTGAATTGGTGAGGGTAATTAACCTCACTTGCAGTTATAGGGCCAAAAAGTTACAGTTTTGGAATATATTCCAGTTTAATCTAGCTGTCCTACATGCAGCATACTCACAGCAGCCGTATTGAACTATCATGTGATGTGTGAATTTGCTTGTCCCTAGCTGATACTGCTCTCCCTGGGAGGGAGCTGGGAAATCTGTATTTGTGCTCCTGTGATCTTTCTCATGTTTGTCACACCTGATGCCAACCCCAGGTTTTCCCATTGTAATGATGATTCTGAACGTCTCTGAGTGTACCCACTGGGCTTCAAAACAACACTGACGGTTATTAAGAAAGCAAAAGACGAGACACATCATTTGCATGTTGCCAACCCAGCTGTCCCTCGGTGCACCTCTTTCAGGGACAGCACTTGATGGCCACTCCTGGTGATGTTCTTTTATTATTTTATTATATACCGTTCTCTTTATTTTATTCCATTCACACTTCCCAGCCCTTCCTGTGCCTCTCTTTTTACCCAGCATGGCCACCCATGGTCTCTCTTTGCAGCTCTTTCAGTCATGGGGCAGCGAGAACTACTGGTGCAGCACTTTTAGAACATTTCACACCAGTCTCTCTCTATTCTATTCCCATCACTCCTCCCAGCCTTTCTCGCTGCTCTTGCAGCAGCTTGATCCCCCTTATGGTCCCTTGGTGAGACTCTTTTTGGTGACACTTTGTCAGCAGCCACTGCTGGTGCAGTAGTTTTAGACTATTTTATACTCTTCTCTGACTTTTATTCCCTTCACATTTCCCAGCCATTCCCGTGACTCTTTTTAACCAGCACCGCCGCTCCGACGGTGGCTCGGCCCTGCTCCATTAGTGATAGCGGGCAGAGGAGACCCGGCAGTGCAGCTTTTTATTCTGTTTGTTTTATTCTCTCAATCCAGTTGCAGCAGCACCCAGCTGTCCCTCGGTGCAGCTCTTTCAGTGACAAGGGGCCGTCTCGCCAGGCGGGCTGAGCCAGGGCAGGGCAGGGCAAGGCACAGCGCAGCGCTGGCGGCTCCGGCGGGGCTCGGAGTCTGCCGGCCTTGGCAGCTCAGGCACAGAAATGAATCCCAATTGTGGGCGATATCCAGCACCTGCTATTTCTCCCCTCTTTTCCTGGATGCAGTTGACAGTTTTCCATTTCCTCCCACAGAGCTGGAAAGCAAAATGCCCGCCTGCCCCATGCCCATCCCCCCCTTTCCACTGCTCCAGCCTTTCCCTCTTTCTCTCCCCTTTACTCTGCACCACTTTCTCCTCCTCCTCTCCCTCCAGCTCACAGCAAAGACATTTCACCCACTGGCTCCAGCTGCCTCCTCTCACTCCAGGCACCTGCCCGTGAAGCCGGACCCGCCCTGGGACCGGGTAATGGTGGGATAGGAGTGAATTATTGCAGGGATGATTGGGGTGGGCTGGGCCTGGCCAGGTGCCCGGTGCCAGCAAAACCGCTCTGTCCCTCTCCTCCTCACCCTGGGCAGGCAAAAGAACACATCAGGAAGCAGGAGCAGGATCAGCACCAAGATGGGCATGGGAACCACTCGCCTGAACCACTCACCTGGAGCAGGAAAGAGCTGCTGGCTGCCAGAACCACAGCCGGCCCTCAAGCTGCTCCCCCAATGGCCAGGGAGCACAGGAGGGGGCTCTCAGCCTGTTTGCTCCTCCCTCAGCTGCAGCCACAGGCCAAGAGCCTGGACACGAGGCAGGGACACAGCTGTGGGGACAGCCAGGGACAGCGGGCTGGGGACAGGCTGCAGCAGGAGGCTGCACAGCCTTGGGGGCAGCTGCGGCTGCCGCTTCCAGCCCCTGCTGGGGCCGAGCGGAGCACGAGGCCTCTTCCACACATCCAGGAAACAGCCACACACCTGCCAGCCCTGGCCTTGCCACTGACACTGGCCCCTCCCTAGAGGCCACAGCCGTGGCCCTGCACTCACCCGGGAATCTCCTGAGGATGCTTCTGTGCCCATGGCCGGTTGCTGATGTGCCCTGGGGGCCCAGGGGCTCCCTCACGCTGCCATCGCTGCTGCAGATTCCATTCTCCTCTTCTTCACTCTCTGCACACTCACAAATGGCGTCACACTGCTTATGACAAGTGGCTTCTTGTGCCCCTGGCAAGGGTGTCAACCCCGCTGCTGATTTCCCCTGGAGATGCAGGAGCTTCTTCACAGGCCTAGGGATGGAGCAGAATTCACTCTGCTCCAGCTCACAGCCAGAATCCCACTGCTTGGAACAAACAGTCCCTTGCTCCCGACATAGCAGTATTAAAGCCTTTGGGAGATCGGCCTCGGGAACAGCTGCACACCCATGGGATGGCCCTTTGAAAGGGACATGGTGACAGGTCACGGCTGGTCCTGGCCCTGCAGGACACCGAGGATCAGTAAGGGAACCGGGATGAGCCATCGCTGCTGCAGCACCGGCTCGTGGGTTAACTTTTATGGGATTAACTTTTTGATGCTTTAGGCACTAACTTTGTTGGGTTATCTTTTTAGAACTCTGTTCCTGGAGCTTCCACAGTGTTGGCGGTTGGCTTTTTCTTTTCTTTTCCCATATCCTCCCTGTCTGGAATATTTTCCCACTGACATGTTAATACGGCTGGCGATAGGGGAGGGGAACACTCCCTGTCCCTTTAAGGGGAGGGCGAGTGGAACACCGCGACACCAGGGGCGGGTAAAGGGACAGGGGGAGCCGCTTGCCCTTCCGCTTGTCCGGGAGAACGGCGGCTGGAAACCCTCGCTCTGCCACAGCGACACCGGGAGCTGCTTTCCTCGGCTGGGGGACCCCGCAACCCCCTGCCCGGACTGCCGAACACCTGCACCTGCACCTGCAGGCATCCTGCTGGAGCACCGGGACCGGCACTGCCCCGAGATCCGTGAGCAGAGTCTCTCCCGCACCTTCTCACCTGGGACAAAGCTGCCGTCATCATTCCCTGCCGGGACGGAAATCATCGCTCCGCAGCATACATGGGGCTGCCTGCAAACTGGGATGGTAACAGGAGAAGGGTCTCCACCACCACTGAAGAACTCCTATTCCTAACTCCGTATCTTTACTGAAAGCTTCTTAATTTCAAAACTGTAATAAATTGGAGGAAAGGGGATTTTAACTCTCCGTTTCAGTGGGGGGCTCCCGCCTTTCTAGGCAAATACCTGTCTTTCAAACCATGCCGCACAGAAAACCACAGTCTTTATTTTTTAACCTTCACTAAAACTCGCACTGTTACTTTAGCATTTAAAACCTTTTATTCACTAAAAGCACCTGAACTCATTTTAAAACTTACTTATCCTTAAAATATCAACTTTACGCGTAAGTAGCTTAACTTCAAACTATCCAAATGTTTTAATTCAATCCCTGCACTCTGATTTCTGTCTGAAAAATTTATAGAGACCCCCGACTCACCGACTCAAACAGTCCCCAGGGACCCGCGGGGAGGAGGAGCCCGCGGGCAGCCGCTCCCTCCGCCAGCTCAGGCCAGGGGCACACGGGGGAACCCGGCGCAAGGAACTCGCCAGAACCGCCCCGTTCCCCTCAGCGCAGCCCCTCCGGCCGCAGCGAGCCCGGGCTGGGGCACGACCGAGCGGGGTCGTACCTGTGCTGGAGCCGCTCCGAGCTCCGGGACAGCCTGCACGGACGGTCATGAAAGCACCGGGAGAGAGAAGCGCTCCGGTCCCGCCGGGAGAAAGAGCGGAGCATCGAGGCTGCTGCAAGGCGTCCCTGGGGCCAGACAGCAGGAGCAGCATTTTATGGAACTTTTGACCAATCAGCGATTGGGATGGACCGGCGGGGCGGGGAGATGTTCGGTCCTGTCCCTAGAGAACCGATATGGAAAAGCGCCCAGTGCCTGATGGATGGAACAGCAGGTGCAGCTGAGTCCCCGCGGTTCTCGCCAGCCTGGCTGAGTCATGGGACGGGCCGGGAACTCCCGCACCGCTGGCTGCGAGGTGTTCGGAGCCTGCCTGCCTTTGACTCTTAAGGTCAGTAAAATCGAGCGCTTTCCCTCAATTCAAACCCATAGAGCAGCACCATAAAGGCACTCTCCTTTCATTTATACAAAATATGAATGGAAAAACCGTGATCTCCCGCCTAACGAGATAACAAAAGTCATGCAAAGGATGTGTTTTCCTTCAACAGAGACCCTTCAAATCGTAAGTGAAGGAGGGTCGTCCCCAGTTCAATCACACTCACCGAAGTTTTTCTCCTCCATTTTATATCTCTTTTCTTCTTGTAACCCCCGTCTTTTTTTTTTTTTTTTTTTTTGGAGGGGGGGAGGGTCACTGGGGAGTGACTGTGGGCAATTCCCCCTCCTCTCTGGTCACACCTGGGGCTGCTGCACGGTGCCGAGTGCTGGGGAGTTTCCTCCCAGTCCCCTCGCAGTGTCCCTCTGCCTGGCAAGCACCGGCACGGATGGGAGAGCACTGCCAAGGAACTGCGAGCACTGCACCTTCCCAGTGCTCCTAATCCCCCTCCCAGCGCTCCTTCTTCTTCACTCCCGCTGCTTCCACTCGCCCTCCCAGTTCCCTCATAGCATTCCCTGTGCTCCCACTTCCCTCCCAGTGTTCCCAGGATCACTTCCAGCGCTCCCACCAACGGCAAAACACTGCAGGGCACTGTGGGAAATAGAAAAGGTGTAGATCTCTCAGAAAGCTGAGTGAAAGCAAATTTCAAGGTGGAGAAATGCAAGAATGCTGAAGATGGACGGAGAGGGAACAATAGGGCTGAGAGCTGTGTAGACAGAGGCCTCAGGAAAATATGTTAAGCTTAATAATGAAGGTTTATCCATTTCTTTAAGCTATTACAGGCAAGCATTTTTCAAAGCAAGATGTACATGTAACTTTATTAATTGGCCGGACCAAATACTTGTTAGCTTTTAGTGTTATGTTATTGTCTAGAAAGTTGTTAAAAGACTTTGTAACAAAGAAAACTTGGTCTGCTGTGCCGGCAGCTGGAGCTGTTCCATCTCCCTTGCTTGGTTCTGTAAAATGAGGCTGATGATTGTGATGGAATAAAGCTCTGAGACAGCTGCTCCAGCATTCCCCTCCTGTTGTTTGTGTACATAGATACAGGTAAATATAAGGTAAGAGAAAAAATATCCCAGAAAAATCCCACAGTGATAGTGCCCCGTGTGGTGCCACTTCGTTTAATGAAAGAACTGTTGGAATCCTCAGATTGTTAAAAGGGACATCTATGGAATCTTCTGATAGTTAAAAGGGACACGTGTCAAACGATCCTTTTGGATTATAAATGGATACTATTCTCGTCTGGCAGGCTTTGCCAGGCTCCAGTCATGCTGCCAGCCCATTGGCATCCACCACAGCTTGCATTCCCCCTGGCTCCAGGTGCACCCTCTGCTTCCTTCCCTGCTCCTGCTCATGCTGGTGCTGCTGCTTCTCTTCTGACAGAGGGAATAAAAACAACACTACCACATGTGCCAGAGAATGCCAGGTTTGGGACACAGCCTGGGATCATTGTTCAAACAGTAGATCCGGGAGTGAGATTAAATGGAAGTGCTGCCTTGCCTAAAACTGATTTTGAAAGCCAAAGTGACAACATTCCATTACATTTACCTAATTGCTCAGGAATTAGATGGAATCTTGAGCCAGATAAAGGTTTTGATTCCTCCAAGGGGCCATTTCTTGCTATGCCTGTGAGATAAGGTAAAAATGATCATAATCCACAATAGGAGGCCCTCTCTCATCATGGAATCAAAGAACTCAGACAAGCTATAAAGGAGAATGGCCTGGCTTCTCCTTATTTTGAGAACATGATAAAAAGGATTTTAATTTTTATGATCTCACTCCCGCAGATTGTCGTAGTGTGGCTTCCCTGATCGTAAACAAGTATCAATATCTCTTGGGGGACTTGGAGCCGAGAAAGCCTCTCTACAGACTCAGAGAAAGTTGTGCTGGCAGTGCCAATGTTCAGCTCACAGTTGCTAAGCTCAGTCATACGGATTTCACCATATGACAAGTGCCAGGGTCAGGCTGTGCTGCCCAGAGCTGCCTTAGGAGATGTCAAGGACACTGTGAGAAAGGCTTTACGTGCTGTAGAGCCAGCTGGTAGCTGTGCTTTTTCCACAGTAATGCCAGGTGAGACTGAAGCTTATAGTGCATTTTTAGATGGATTGACACAAGCTGTTGAAAGGCAGTGCCCAGATGAGGTAGCTCACCCCTATGGCATTAAAAGCCTTGCTTTTACTAATGCAAATGAAAAATGTAAGAAAGTGATTTTAGCTTTACCTGATGAACATCCAACAGCTCCTCAGATGCTTTCTGCTTGCAATGAACTTAACACTCCCCAGCCTGTTGCTAAGGTCCAAGCCAATGCTATGGGAGATGAACTCAGAAAGGTCCTCAATACACACAAGGCAGCTCTTGATAAAACTGTTGCCACTTTACAGCAGAAGTCCAAAGGGGCTTGTTTTCATTGTGGGCAGTCTGGCCATCTCACAAAAGATTGCCCTGAGGCCACAAGGAAGGCCAAACCACCTGGTATTTGCCCCATGCAGAAAAGGAAAACATTGCACAAATCAGTGTCCTTCTCAATCTGACATCACAACAAAAAGTAGCACCTCAATTTCCAGAAAATTCAAACACCCTGTTATCACCAGGGTGGGGCCCAAACTAACTGCCAGTTTTGCTTTCTCCACTCATCCCTCAATCAATCCCACTTTATTACCCCCAGGCACACATTACAAACTGTCAACCTCCAAATTAATTTACCTTTTAAAGGACTCTTTTCATGAGTGTATTCCTACAGGAGTTACCAGCACTTCACAACAGAGACAAGATTTTTTAATTATAGGCAAGAACAATTACAAAATTTTTGGGCTTTCAGTTCTTCCAGCTGTTCTCCCAGTAAACTGTAATGAAGTAATTTTAGCTTTCGCATAAACTGTCCCTCTTTTAATTCAACCAAACCCAACAATTGCTATTGCCTTTACTTTATCAGTGACTGCAGTCAACCAGGATAATAACCAGCCTGGAGACTCCACCTTTAACTGAACAAGCTGTGTGCCAACAGTGGCTGCAGGGATGGTAATCCAAATTAGTACAGAGCAGACTTCCCTTTTTTCAATTGTTGAGTGTTATTAATGAAAAAGAATTAAGAAGCTGATTTTGACCTGACAGGACTGCATTGTTGGTGTCTGTAAATCAAGAATTTCTATGAATTTTATTTCAAATTTATCTTGTTGAAACTAAAGTTGTCATATTTAGCGTAGATTTTTCTTTCCATGTGAAAGCAACCTGCTGCACACCTTCTAGCCACATCTTCACTGAAAAAAACCCAAACTGTTCAGCCTGGGCTCACGTACAGCTACTGCTGCCATGATACCAACATTCAGCAAGAATGGGATTCAGAAAATTACTAGTTATGAAGATGCTTTCACTCTAAAAACAGATACTTCACTGAGGAAGTTATGCACACCTTCAAAAATTTCATTATTCAAGTTGTATTTCTGTTTCTATTGAAATAATTTTTTTAAATACTTCTGGGCAATATTTACATATTTGATCCAATTACTCTTCAAATTCTTGTGCTTAATAAGGAACAGGTTCTTACAGTAATTGTCAGAAGTTCTTACAATGCAGCATTGTGCTTTTGGGAAGGATTCAATGTCTGCCCGACATTTAACCAGCGTTCCCAAATCCAGGAGACTCTTCCTGTCATGTGGCATTTCCCCACCTCCCCCTGAAGGCAGCAGCATTTTCAGAACAAGAACTGCTTCCCAGGCATTGAAACCACTTAGCAATGTGTAAAAGAGCATTTTAGAAATGTGGCAAATTGGATCACTGACTGGAAAAATGGAAGAGACATTTTTGTAATAAGAGTTTCATTTGAGTCACAACATTATTGTTTAGTTTTCAGAAAATGTGTCAGCACTGAGAAATTCTCCTTTGCATCCAAGACAGTGTCCAAACAGAAGGCTTTTGCAGGTATATTCACTTGGCTGAAGTGACACATAATGAACAGAACACTCAGAATTAAAACCTTTGGCCTCGTGTTCCCCATCCTGCTCGTCTGTCTGTGCTTCGTTTCCCCCCCAGCCGCGTCTTGTCCAAAGTCTCTCACTGCGCTGCTCGGCTGCTGGAGCCAGTGAGATCTGTGTTCTCAGCTAAAGCCAGCCCCATGCTCTGTCAAATGTTCCAGGTGGGTCCTGCCAGGCCAGCCTGGGCACTGTAGGACTCCAGCAGGTTTGCCACCAGGTTCATGTCCACGTCCAGGGGTGCCAGCTCAGCATCCTCAGCTCCAGAATCAGGGCCAGCGCTCTCAGATGTGGCTGCTCCAACAGAACCTGCCTGCAAGCACAAGGAGAAAGGTTTGTCAAATTGTATGAGCAGATTTAAAGGGGAAAAAAGGGAAGCCACAAGAGAAAAGAAACAACAATTCTGCAGCCAACAAATTACATTCCAGACTGTTGACAGACAGGAATTCAGCCACCACATCCTCCTGCCAGCTGTTCATTACCCAGACTAAGTTCCAAGAGAAGCACACAAAGTGTTGCTGAGTCCTGGCTCAGCTTCCTATGGGAGCAAACTACTACAAGAACTCCAAAGTCAAGCTGCAGCTGCTTACCCTACTACTGAAAACAGGGAAATGAAACTAAGTCTTGGAAAAGATGTGCAAATTCATAGCTTAGGGAAGCTTTAGTTTGAAAAAAACATATTATGGTGTAACTACAGCACACTTGGCTTGCAGGTGGCAAGGTTCTGACCACCTTACTCAGAATGGCCACTTTCAGCACATTTCCTCTTTGGAAATTACTGCTACAGGTCAGAGCTCAAGGCATGCTCACCCCTCTCTTTTGGGTGGTGAAACTTTTCCCAACGTTGCTCTGTGCCAGCTCACGCTCCATCTCCTTCATGTACGACCTGAGACTGCCCACGAGCTCCTCAGGAGACACCTTCTGCTCCTGCCTTGCATTTCCAGCAGCCAGGTCTTCATCATCCCCATCTGAGAAATCAAACTCCTCCTCTTCATCCAGATCATCAGAATCCAGCTCCTCCCAGTCTGCTCCTGGGGATTATTTTGTGTCAGTACAACAGCAAAGAAATCAGTGCTAGGATTTCTTTCAAATAAAGAAGCAATCTCACCTAAAATTCTGTCCAGTGCTTTTGTAAAAGAATCCACATCAAAGGTAACATGGGGTTCATCAGATGACCTGAAATATAAAAATATTTTTAAATAAATAAATCTTTTCTGCTTGCATAAGCCTGACAGAGGCACAAGCCTTATTGATTTCTCTCAAGCCACTATTGAAGTGGGAACATTTGAACTTAAAAGTCCCCAGAATCTTGAAGCCTGTATGGATTAGACAAGAAACAATGAGTGCAGGAATTTCTGGAGTGACAGAGAAAAATTTCAAAGACCACAAAACCAAACTGAGGGACAGAGAGCAGCTCAGCTTGCAGCACTTTAACCTGCACCAGTGTCAGAGTGGTACCAAGCTGAATTAAAGCAAGTACATCTTCACTGCTATGGGTTTGCTTCAGGCCCCTGCTCAGCAGAACACCTTCAAACTCTGATTCTCTGCATCACAGCATCAACCACAGGGCTGCAGCAGAGTGCAACATTCCACAGCTTCAAACTGAGAGATACCACTCAGTCACTGAGAATCCTTTGGCCACTAAGTGGAAGAAGAAAGGCTCACTCTAAAAAGGGAGAGCCAATCCAGGATTTAGCCTTAATGAAGGTTGGCTTCATGACTAATGACTGGCTTTCTCTTCACAGCTGTCAACATTCCCACAAATAATCATCAGGAATAGGAATAATTCCCCCCATCCAGCTCACCATCCTCTGGAGGAAGACAAGCTGCTTCTCTCTCAAATTCCTTCAAATCAATGCATGTTGTCTGTAGTAGTGTCAGGATTTCATCACCTGGGCTCACTTCAGCAGAGCTAGAAGAAAAAAAAAATTACTGAAATTGATTCAATGGGATCACATGATCTGCATTCTGGTTTTCAATCAAATTCTTCATTTTTCCTTCTGTGCAAGCACATCAAAAAGGGAAATGAATCTGGGGGAAGTACCAGAGTACTACACAGGGTATTGGCCAAAACAGGACACAGTCAGTCCCTGCAATTCCCAGCTGATGGCTCCAAAGCCCATTTGTCACGGCTCTTTTTCTTTGTACTTATTAGGCCTTGGTAAATATTAAGATTGCCAGATCCCAAACAGCACAGGCTGGAAACTCAAAAAACTACCAGTTAAGATATTATGAGCTGGCAAAGCCTCAGAAAATTTTGTAATCATTTATTTTCAGGATTTGATCTTCCAGCCAGCTCCTGGAACAAAGTAGACAGATTACTCTGTATTTATTATTCACTGCTTTTCCATGAAACTTTTATACACTTCCTACAGTCAACCAAGCAAATAATGCTTTTTATTCCCCTCTTAACCTACTTGGAAGTGCTCATCATTTCATAAAACAGAGATAAAGAGTTACTCAAGCAGGAACTTCTCGCGGTGGAGTGTTCTAGAGGAATTAGTACTTGTATGTCCTGGCCATAGCAGCCACGTTAAATGTATGATGGAGAAAAGGGTTCAGGTTTCTTGTAAAAAGGATTTGAAATATCAGTTAAAGGATACATAGGCAGGGTATATGATATTCATTAATTGCCAGTAGCTCTTACCTTTCTGGCACATGAAGAGACTGCTGGAAGTGATCTTCTGCCATGTGCAACAGTTCCAGGCACTATGCAGATCCTTCCATTTCTCCCTATTTAATGCAAGTCACATCATGAATCCAAACAATTCTCCCTCCCTTTTCACATTCAGGCAGACCACACACAATAAATGTTGTGACAAGGTTCATCTCCAAACCACCAAGCACTGCTGGAAAAATCCCAGGCAGGGAGGGAGTGAGGCAATTCAGATACAACTTCTAATGGTAGGAAGAGGGGGGAGAAAACTGTGAGTAAGGTGGACACAAGCAAGATATGGATAATGAAAGATTTTACGCTGTCTAGGTAAGAAAACTTCCAGTGCCTAGTGTGCCTTTTGCTAAGCTCACAAGGAGGAGAGCAGAGTGAAACTATAGTTTAGGAAAAACCAAGTCTGGCCCTCACATCTCCCCGCTCCATGGCCGGGGAGCACAGGAGGAGCTCTCAGCCTGTTTGCTCCTCCCTCAGCTGCAGCCAGAGAGCCAAGAGCCTGGACACAGGCAGGGACACAGCTGTGGGGACAGCCAGGGACAGCGGGCTGGGGACAGGCTGCAGCAGGAGAGCTGCACAGCCTTGGGGGCAGCTGCGGCTGCCACTTCCAGCCCCTGCTGGGGCCGAGCGGAGCACGAGGCCTCTTCCACACATCGGGAAACAGCCACACACCTGCCAGCCCTGGCCTTGCCACTGACACTGGCCCCTCCCTAGAGGCCACAGGCGTGGCCCTGCACTCACCCGGGAATCTCCTGAGGATCCTTCTGTGTCCATGGCCGGTTGCTGATGTGCCCTGGGGACCCAGGGGCTCCCTCACGCTGCCATCGCTGCTGTTCCTTTAGATTACAAGATGCAGTTATTTTATTGTAGAGATAAGATGGAACCGATTCGTTCAGTTATTTAGTACTTTTTTACTTGTTTTTGCATTAATGTCCTCTATGCATAAATGTTTAAGAAAATATTACCTCAATTCATTAAGACAGTTACTGCTGATATTTTTATGTCCTGGTTGAGGGCAAATTTGGGAAAAAAACTTCATATGCCCCCCCCCCCACTAGGAAGGAAACCCAAGCGGCCCCTCCCCCAACCGGTTCGGGAAGAAATTTCGTCAGAGAAGTGGAAAAAATTTGTTTATTCAACAGGCAAAGCACTGCCCAGCACAAATCATGGAACAATACTGAACAGCAAAAGCTCTCACCACTCTGAAGAGATGACAAATTCAGAAAGTCTCTCTCCTGTCAGTGGTAGCTCAGCTCAGTCTGTTCTCAGTCCCTCCAGCACTGGAAAATGCCATTGCCCAGGCCAGGCCCAGTGGCCACAGCTCCAAGCTCCTGGTGCTTCCCCTGGGTCCCCAGTCCAGAGCAGGTTCAAATAATTCAGGAAAAAAACAGAAAAAATTGTCCGGGGAACTTCTCTGCTTCAGTTAGTCAAAAACTAACTAAAAGCAAAGGAGAGCTCTCTCCTGCTGTCCAACACAGTGACACAGTCCAGGAGAGGAATGATGAAACTCCTGTCTCTAGGTTTTGAAACAACCCCCTCAGACATTCCACTGCTTCTCCTCCCCCTCTTCACTCTCAAATCCAGCCTTAAAGGTACAAAACTTATTTCTGGTCTAAACAGACCAATGGGGATACAATTCAACAGCACAAAGTCACCCCAGGACAGCACTATAAACTTCAGTCTCACCTTGCATTACTGTGGAAAAAG
This sequence comes from Muscicapa striata striata, assembly GCA_030060385.1. NCBI lineage: Eukaryota > Metazoa > Chordata > Aves > Passeriformes > Muscicapidae > Muscicapa > Muscicapa striata. Next base: position 2,697 of record JAREIS010003624.1, on the reverse strand, counting down.
CACAGCTACCAGCTGGCTCTACAGCACGTAAAGCCTTTCTCACAGTGTCCTTGACATCTCCTAAGGCAGCTCTGGGCAGCACAGCCTGATCCTGGCCCTTGTCATACGGTGAATCCCCAGAGAACTGAGCAACTGTGAGCTGAGCATTGGCACTGCCAGCGTAACTTTATCGGGGTCCGTAGAGACACGTTTCCACTCCAAGTCCCACAAAAGCCACATTACGACATTCTGCAGGAGTGAGATCATAGGAATTACAAATACTTTTTATCCTGTTCTCAAAATAAGGAGAAGCCAGGTTATTCTCCTTTACAGCTTGTCTGAGTTCTTTGATTCCATGATGAGAGAGGGTGTCCTGTTGTGAATTACGTTCATTTTTACCATATCTCACAGGCATAGCAAGAAACTGCCTCTTTAAGGAATCAAAACCCTTATCTGGGACAGGATTCCGTCTGTCCATTCCATTTCTGACCAATTAGGCAAACGTAATGGAATATTGTCACATTGGCTTTTAGAATCAGTTTTAGGCAAGGTAGTATTTCCATTTCCTGGTGCTGCTCTGAAATTTTGCTCCTGAAGTTTTTACCTACAGAGACCTGGGCAGTCTCCCTTGTATCTGATAAGGTGCAATCAGTGTGAGATTTTTAAGACCGACGCATTGTTATACAAGAAGAAAGTTTATGCATCTTTGTGAAACGCCTGTTAAAACAAAAACCCCGGAAAAGCTGTTTTTAATTTCCAGCCTCTCAAAACAGAACTCACCTGTCTGGGGCCGGGCCAGTCCTGCCTGTTGTTACCCCTGGGCCAGGTATGGTGAGACTGAGCCAAGCTGCCCTACTGTTGGAATGCAGCCAAGAAATTCAATGCAGCCAAGAATGCTTACTGAACAGTTGCAATCCTAGCCCAGCCAAGCTATAAAAAACTCTGTATGTTAATATGACTCCCAGCCTTGGCCTGGGTGACCTCACACAAACATCTGCTGCCCTGGCAAATGGCAAATTATTCACACTTTCAATGTGGAGAATAAAACTTTGCAGATACTTCTTTCTTTCTCCTAAGTCAAAAAAGAAAACCAAGAGAATGATAAGCATGAAAACAGTAAAAGAACGCCAAGGTCAAACAAAAAAAAAGTCAAGTCCTGTTAGAGTCAGTGAGTTAGGGGATTCTCTGAATCCTTCAGGGAGGAATCAAGGTCCATGGATTGAATTAAAGCATTTGGATAGATTGAATTATATTAAGCCACTCACACATAAAGTAGACATTTAAGTAGAAGTAAGTTAGTAAGTTTTAGGGTGAGCTCTAATGTTTTAGTAAGTGAAAGGTTTCAAATGCCACAGTAGTAGTATGAGTTCTAGTGAAGGTTGAAACATACTGATATCTTCAGCAAGAGGCTCCAGGCCCACAGCTGTAGACAGGTGTCACGGTGTGACTGGGGTTTGCCAATTTTAATATATTTAATTTCTTTTGGGGATCGAGTTTAGGAGTAAAGACAAAGCAGGCTCAAAGCTTAAACAGGGAACTAGAAATTTATTAACAACACAAAACAATTCAGATTGAGATTTCTAGATTATTCCCTCCTCCCCCTTTCCTCATACCAGCAACATACAGAAAAAAAACTTCGGTCAGTTGTTCACTTAAATAATCATTTCAGTTCAATCAAGAGAGAGAAGCTCCTTCTTTTACAGTCCTTCCAGAGCTGTGTATGGGTTGCTGAAAACACATGGGGTGTCATTTTAAAGGCAGGCTGCCAAAAACACAAAAGTCTCTTCATCTCTTTCTCTATCAAATGTCTCTGCTCATATTCCAGTCCCAAAACAGAGAGAGCTTCATTTCCCTGAAGCAAAAATAAGTCTTCATCTCAAGCACCTAGCCTCCCCAAGTATATTTCACAGTTTAAAGGAATTTTAGTAAAGTCATAGTCCCCTTAAGCCCACAAAAAAGGTTTTCAGCTACTTATCAGTGGCATCTCTTCAATCTCTTCCATCAGGAACTTTATCTTCATTTCCCTGACTTCTGTAATTTTTCTTGCTTTATTCCTTTCATTCTGGGGAGCTCAGGAGATCTAGAGTCTTATCCACGCACTTAAAGTTAAACTTGTATCCAGAAAGTGAAGTAGCCATGCTGAAGCCACGCTGGAAAAAACATGGCCACCAGGGGACCAGGTGGAGATGGCTGGACCTCCCTCTGCTGCGTGCTCAGCTGGGGTCTGTATCCAGACAGTGAAGAAGCTACGTGGCCATCTGGGGGCCACTTCTCAGAACGCTTGGCCATGCCAGATGGAGCAGGAAACCGAGCCGAGCCGTGCGCTGGGCCGGGCCGGGCCGAGCCGAGCCGGCGAGCCGAGCCCCGCCGGGGCTGTGCGGGCTGGGGGCCGAGCCGAAGAGCCGAGCCGAGCCGAGCCGAGCCGGGCCGGCCGGGCCGAGCCGAGCCGGGCTCCCCACGAGTCCGGCCGCCCGGGGCATTCCCGAGTCCAGGCTGTCCCGCCCGTGCCGGGCCGGGGCCGGGCCGGGGTCAGAGCCGAGTCCACTCCGGGGCCTTCCTGGCCGGAGTCATCCCGGGCTGGGCCCTTCCTCCTCCCGGGCTCAGCCCGGGCCGGGCCCCATGCTGGGACCCGAGCTCCTGCCAGCTCCTCTCTCCTCCCCCACCGAAAGCAAAAGACACAAACTAACTTCTTTCCTGTGATTCGTAAAAGTGAAACAG
>JAREIS010003619.1:0-10960 GCA_030060385.1 Muscicapa striata striata | reverse complement strand
CAGCTCGGTGCCATTGTGGGAGTCGCACTTTCTTCCCGCGGGTAGAAGGACACCGAGCTGAGCGGGGCAAGTCCCACCTGCGCCCGGCAGCGCAGTGTCACTGTGTCCCCTCTCCACGCGCCCCGCGCGCACCTGCACCAGCGAGTCTGGGGACGGGGGACGGTCACAGCCGATGTCACTGGGAACCCTCATTGTGTCACACCAGGGGTCCCCAGTTCCAGCACGGGGCTCTGGCACAGGGATGCTCTGGAGGTCCCCAGAGCAGGGATAGGTCTGGTCACACCAGGGGTGACCCGAGCTGAGCCCACCCTGAGCCCGGGTTCCCGCGCGGGTGCCAGGTGGGGACACTCAAACCCTCACCATTAAACACTGTCACGGCGGGGCTGGACCCATTGCCACGTCTGAAACACCAGTGGGAGCCACTCGGGTGACAATCAAGCTGTCGCGTCCCTCCTGCCACCAGCCATGCCCTTTCTCTTGTACTCAGATGGTGTCCCTGAGGTCCCTTTGCCCTGGCAGGTCAGGTGTCACCCGGTCCCACAGGACCGGCGGCATCCAGGGGGCTCCACCAGGAGCTGGGGGCTCTGGGCACCTGCGGGTGACAGGGGACACCAGCCTGCCAGGGCCACCACGGGGGCTGGGGACAGCAGGCAGGGACATGGCATCCCCGAGGACTCACCAGTGAGGCTGAGGGTCTGGGCTGAAGGGGAGAAGGGACAGGCTGGGTGGGGGTCACCCACCACAGGTCAGCCCGCCAGCCCCACGGCCACATCCCCATGGTGATTGTCCCTTGTCCCTGTCCCCATCCCCCCTGTCCCCACACCTGCCCCAGCCCCAGAGACGTCAAACCTCTACATTTCTGTCTCCCTGTCCCATTCCTGTCCCCAAATCCCTACCAACAGGAGAGCAGCGCCACCTTCCGCCATCCCGGTGTCCCTGGCCATGGGCACTGGCTGTCACTCGCTGGCTGTGGCTGCCTGTCCCCTGGCTGGTGGCTCTTCCTGATTAAGGGGACAGGAAGCGAGGCCACTTCTCTTCCTCATGTGTAGGTGGGGCACACAGTGGGGGGCAGGGGTGGCCATGTCGACACAGGCTGTGGGGCAGGGGTGGGGACATGGTGGGGACAAGGCTGGGTGGCACAAGGTGACATGAGGGGGACTCAGAGAGTGTGGGGAACCAGGGGGTGTCCAGTGAATGGGGGTCCTGAGGAGGGGGAGTCACCAGGTCACCCCCGCCAGCCCTACGGACACATCCCATTGGTGCTCATCCCCCTGTCCCTGTCCCCACAGCCACGCCACAACCCCGGTCACACTGAGGGGCCACTGGCTCTGTCCCACACTGCCTCTGCTGGCCTTGGGGACCTCAGGGGACCCCACAGCCCCCCTGTGCCCTATCCCCACTGTTCTCTGCCTCACCAGGGCCCATCCCCAGAGTGTCAGGCCTGTGCCCGGGGCACTCACCCCACAGAGCAGTGCCACCTTCCCGGCCATCCCGGTGTCCCCGGCCATGGGCACTGGCTGTCACTCGCTGCTGTGGCCACCTGTCCCCTGGCTGGCGGCTCTTGGGATAAAGGGGAGGGAAGCGAGGTCAGGCCTCATCTCACTGTGCTGGTGGCGCTTGGTGGAGGCAGGGTGGCCACAAGCTGAGGACTGGCTGGGGACACGGTGGGGACAGAGTGAAGACAATTCCCCCTCAACGTCCAAATTAGTATATCTACGAGCTGTCTCCTTAAGCCGCTCGAGAAAGGTTGATGGGGACTCATTCTTCTCCTGCCTGACCGAATACAACTTAGACCAATTCAGAGTTTTTGGTATTCCATTCCGGGTTCCTTCTGTTAATAACTCCTGATAAGCTTTAAGTCTTCGAGACCCACCCGTCGAGTTGGGATCCCACTCCGGATCCTCCCTAGGTACTAAATCATTTACTGTACCATCCACAAGCCGCAATCTAATCATCTCCCGTGCTTTCTCTGTCATAGCTTTAAACACCATTTCCTTTTCAGTAGAATCCATTATTGTGTCTAACAAAACTTGTAAATCATTCCAGTCCGGATTCTGAGTCTTAATTACCATCTTTACCACCCGCGCAGTCCGCTCAGGATCCTCCCTATATGCCCCGCTGATTGTTTCCAAATTAGCAAATCATTCGGTAAAAGGGAATCTTTGACTATGACTCGTTCCCTGGCGGTCCAACTGCCTCACGCAACGGGACCATTAAATGAGCACCCCCTTCCTTTTTCTGTTTCCTACCTCCCACCGCCTCTCGAGTTCTTGCACATAAGGGGGTTCGTGGTATATCTGCAGTTTCTATTTTTGCTTCCCCGATCCTCCCTCTCTCTACCTCCGCACACTTTCTCCAAAGTCACGCTCCTCCATCGGAGGGGCACTAGGGCTACCAACAAAGAAACATCCTCCTCAGGTTCAAAACCTAACCGAGCATTCCTTCTCTTTTGCCACCCCCTGACAACCTTCACAATTCAACTTTAATGTTTTCAAACCATGATCCCACATTCCTTTTGCCACTCCGGTTTACCTTTCAAATAATAAAAGAGATCCGGTACGGTATTTCATCCCATTTTTTCATTACTTTGCAGAAAATGCATCAAAGGTGTAATTATTTCAGAATTCAGTGTACCATTCCTGGGCCATTGCATACCATCGGGTTCATATAAAGGCCACACATTATTACAAAATCAATCAACTTCTTTTTACTTAGCTCTTGACTAAAATTCCCTTCATTCCAATGCTGTAATAAGCAACCCAAAGGTGAATCCTCCGCACCTCCATTCCAGAACACGCTAAACCTTTAAAGGTTTTAAAAGGCATCATTACACACGTACACACACACACAAAACAACAAATACCAACAAAACCACAACAAATACCACTGAAACCTTGCCTTTCCCGTCGCCGCGGGTGGCAAGTGCGGAACCTGCGTAATCGCTGTTACGCCTGACGGCCAGCGCCTAGGCTTTTCCCACAACCTTTTTTAAGGACGTCCGCTTAGCCTCCGTGCAGGACCGCAGTCCTGTCTTAATCGGGCAGGCTACCCAAATTGTGCTTCTTGCAGGGCTGAGCAAACCACAGCCAGGCCTTTTCCCCAGAAAGAATTCTCACCTTTGCAGCAGCTCAAAAGCTGCGAGAATCAAAGCCAAGGGGGCAGGGGAGCCTCAGGTCCTGGCTGCCAGCTGGGGCTGGCCAGAGCAGGGCTGGCCAATGCCCATCCCTGTGCACTGGGGCTGGGCCATGGCTGGGCCCCACACTTGGATGGCCACTGGCTTCAAGGAGCAGGAGTTTGGGAGCTCCTTCCTGCCTGGGGCTCCATTCCCAAGCTGCTCTTGCCGGCTCAGATCCTGCAGGGGACGAGCAAGAATGGGGAAGTCTGGAACAGGATTTCTCCCCAAACCAAATAAACCCAAAGTGTCCCAACCCCTCAGGACAGAAACCCCGTGGGGGATTGTGGGGAGCAGGAGAGGGAGGGGGAAGCCCCCCAAGAGCTTCACAAGTGTTTCATGGGGAGGGTCTCATCCATCTCCTGGTTGCCAGCACTGAGGCCCTGCAGGGGTTTTGGGTGTGGGGGTGGGCTTTGGGTGTTTTTGGGGTGTCTGTGCCCTCCCTGACTGACACCAGCCCATGTCTGTCCCCCAGTCAGCCCCATTGGGGTTTTTCACCCACAGAATGATCTTGGTGGGCTGTGCAATGGGGCCGAGGTGCTGCACCTGTGAGGGTTCCCAAATGGGGATTGAGGGCTCCCAGATGGGCGGGGGCAGCCAATGAGGGGGTGTAGAGTGGGTGGGTCACACCCCGAGTTGGGGCACCCCAGAGGTCACAGAGGTCACAGTGCCCCACTGAGGACAGAGGGGGTTGGCAGAGCCCCCCTGCCCGGGACAGGGGTCTCCAGGATGTGCCCTAGCCTGGACAGGGACTTCCTCAGGGAATGTGTCCAGGGACCCTGCCCAGAACCGCCATCCCCCAGGACAGGATCTCCCCCACTGGGATGTGTCACCACTGGGACAAAATCCACCCAGAACGTGTCACCCTCAGAACAGGATCCCCTCAGGCAGGACCCCCTGGATGTGCCCCCCAGGACAGAACCCACCCCTGTGTGACTCTGAGCACAAACGGCCTCTTCCTTCTGCTGCAGGAGAGAGAAAGTGAAAGTGTTGGGGGGGCACAGCCAGACACCCCCATCCCCCACAGCCTCCCAAGTACATCCTACAGAGCCCCCACCCCCTTTTTCTTGTACCTGGGTTCCCCCCAACCCATTCCCCTGCTTCCCCGGATTTCTGAGCCAGGAACTGGGAATGATCAGGCATGGCACAAAAGTGAGGCAAATAAGGAAATGGAAGAAATAAAGAGAGGAAAAAGTTGAGGGCAGGGGAGGGCACAGAAGCAGTGTTCCCAGGACCCCCATGTGATGCCTGTCCAGGAAACGAGCACCCCAGGGGGACAGCGTTGGGCCCTGGGCCACCCCAAAATCTGGGACACCCTGGGATGGAGCTGTGACCTTTGGACCTGCCCAGATACTGCCCATGCCTGGCACTGCCCATTCCCCTGGAAATCCCACCATGGGACCCTCATTCCATCTGTCCCCCATTCCCTGGGACCCCAAGTCCCAATTCCCTAGGATCTCCATTCCTAAGGACCCCCATCCTGGTAGTTCCAACTCCTGGGACCCCCCTTTGCCTAGGGACTGTTATTCCTCAAGGACACCCATTTCCCTGGCATCTCCATCCCTGGGATCCATCCCATGATCTCATATCCCTGAAGGCCACTTTCATCTGGGACACTCATCCCTGAGTCTGAATCTACCCAACCCATGGGATCCCCATTCACAAAGGACCCCATCTGTGGCACCCCAGTGCCCTGGACACCCATCCTTGACTCTCTGCAACACCTCAGCCTCCAAATTCTGGCAACATCCTGTCCTCACCATGTCCCACCACCACCCCCATGTCCCACAAGGGCCCCAACCTTCCCCCATCCTGTCCAGACCCTGCCCCTGCCAAGAGCCACCTACACATGAGGACGAGACGTGACCTCGCTTCCTGTCCCTTCATCCGAAGAGCTGCCAGCCAGGGGACAGGTGGCCCCAGCAGGGAGTGACAGCCAGTGCCCATGGCCGGGGACACCGGGATGGCCGGGAAGGTGGCGCTGCTCCTGTGGGGTGAGTGCCCCGGGCACGGGCCTGACACGCTGGGGATGGGCCCTGGTGAGGCAGAGAGCGGTGGGGAGGGGGCACAGGGGGGCTGTGAGGTCAGGGCTTTGGGGTGGCCCAAGGGACAGGAACAAGGGAACTGGGATGTGGGATTTGGGGATGTGGAGACAGGGATGTTGGACAGGGATTTGGGGACAGGGATGTGGGGTTTGGCTGCATGGAGCTGGGGCAGCTCTGGGGAAAGGGACAAGAGGGGAAGCACCACGGGGATGTGCCCATAGGGCTGCTGGGGGTGACCTGTGCCAGCACGGGATGGCCGTGCTGACCCCATCCCAGAGGAGCCCAAGCCACCCAGATGTGTGAAACAGAGCTCTGCCCTGGCAGCCTCTGCAGACCTGTGGGAGCCGTGCACTTTCCTACAAGAAGGGTGTCCTCAGGGGGACATTTAGAGGACACCTCCACACCCTGATCCTGGGTGCTGCTGTTCCCACTGCGCCACCCCCACCCAGCCCTGTCCCTTCTCCCTTCCAGCCCAGACCCTCGGCCTCGCTGGTGAGTCCTCGGGGGATGCCATGTCCCTGCCCCACTGTCCCCAGCCCCGTGGTGGCCCTGGCAGGCTGGTGTCCCCTGTCACCCGCAGGTGCCCAGAGCACCCAGCTCCTGGTGGAGCCCCCCTGGATGCCGGCGGTGCTGTGGGACCGGGTGACACTGACCTGCCAGGGCTCGGGGACCGCTGGTGCCACCACCTGGTACAAGGACGGGCGGCGCTGGGGGCAGGAGAGACGCGACAGCTTCACTGTCACCGAGAGTGGCACCTACAAATGTCACAGACCCGGGGCCGGGATCAGCTCCCCTGTGATGGTGTTAAATGGTGAGGGGGGATCTGAAATGCTCAGGGTGGCTCCCTGATAGGTCTGGGTGGGCTCCACTCCGTGGGTGGCCTCACACCCCTGGTGTGGCGAGAGTCTGTCCCCTGCACACAGGGAATTCCCAGTGCATCCCAGGGTGGTAGGAACTCTGTAGGGACAGCTGTGCCAGTGGCCGCTCCTGGTGTCCCAGGGACCCTCTCGAGCAGTGAATACTCCACCAGATCTCCCTGGTGCCATGGGCACCCACTTTGGGCCTGTCTCAGGCTCCTCAGTGTGACGGGACCCTCCTGTCCCACAGAGCCGCTGGTGCTGCAGGTGCCAGCACGGGCACTGCTGGAGGGGGACACGGTGACACTGCGCTGCCGGGGCTGGCAGGACAACTCTGTCACAAGGGTGCGATTTTACAAGGACGAGAAGGAACTCGGGGTGTCCCCCAGGGGCACCGAGCTGTCCCTGTCCCCCCTGCGGCCCCACAACAGTGGCCGCTACCGCTGCGGGGGCGGAGGGGCCTCAGAAAAGTCACTGTCTGCACCGGTGACAGTGACAGTGCACGGTGAGCACCCCCACGCCAATATCCTGACACCCCCAAAGCCTCTTCTCAGTGGACTCAGAGTCACAGTCCCCATCCCCATCTCCTTCCCAGAGCTCTTCACGGTGCCGGTGCTGGAGGGTCCCCCCGAGCTCCCCGAGGGGTCCCCCCTCAATCTCAGCTGCCTCAGCACCCCCAGCCCCCTGCGGCCCCCAGCCCCCCTCCTGTACCGCTTCTACCGGGACGGGCAGTTGGTGGGGGGCCCGCAGGGGTCCCCGCAGCTCCTGGTGCCCGCCGTGGGGGTCTCCCACTCGGGGAATTACAGCTGCGAGGTGCGCTCCGAGGGGGGGGCCGTGCGGAAGAGCAGCGCCCGGCTCGGCGTCACGGTGCGCAGTGAGTGCGGGGATGGGCACGGGGAGCCCCCACTGCCCTCCCAGGTCTCCCAGCCCTGCTCAACCCTCTGCGTGCACCCCTGCATTCCCTGCTCTCTCCCTGGCTCCCTCCCATCACCTCCCCTGGTGCCTGCATCCCTCACCAGGTCCCCTCAGCCCCTTCCTGCGTGCACCTGTCGGTCTCTGATGTCCCTGCATTGTCAATATGCCACCATCCCTCTCTGGGTACCCAAAATCTTCCCTTCAACCCTTTCCTGGTGTCACCTCTCTGAATATCCCGTCCTTCCCTGGAGTCACTTCCACCCCTTCCCAAGCCTCCCACAGTCTTCTTCCTCACTGGCATCCTGCCCCCCACTCTGATCCTCCCCCTCCCAGAATTGCTCACTGCCCCCTGCTGTCCCTCATTCCTCCCATGTCCGCAGTCCCTCCTGTGTCGCCCTTCAGGGATCCCGCTGTCACGGGTGTCCTTGTGTGCGCAGACCCCCAGGGGACAGGTGGCACCTGGGGACCGCCTGGTGCTGAGCTGCACGATGGCCATGGGGACAGGTCCCCTGTCCTTCTCCTTGCACCAGGGGGGGCACTGGGGACAACACTGGGCACCACCCCTCCTTAGAGCTGTGGCACATTGGGGATAAAATAAAGGGGCTAGTATGCATGGTGACACTGTGGCTGACATTGTCCCCCTGAATGTCACCATCTTGGGTGGGAGGGGCCCTCAGGCTGGGAGTGACTCCACCCATATCATCCCCTTCCCACCCATCCCACCCTTATCCCCCACTCCGGCCCCTTCTCCCTAGTGGCTGCCAACCCCTGCCCCCAGTCTCAGCCCTGTCTGTGTCCCCGCAGTGCCTGTGGCCAATGCCACCATCACCCCCGGTCCCCCGGCACTCCAGGTGCGCCCAGGTGACCCCGTGACCCTGCGCTGCTCGGTGCAGGTGGGCTCAGCCCCTGTCACCTTCACCTGGCTGCACAACGGGACCGAGGTGGCCCGGGGTCCCCTCCTGGAGCTTGGGGCCGTCCATGTGGGACATTCGGGCACCTACCAGTGCGTGGCCACCAACCAGCTGGGACAGGACGGGCACCGCGTGTTCCGGGCACTCAGCCCAGAGCTGGCCCTGGAGGTGACACCACAGGGAACCACTGGACACCACTGGATCACAGGTGGGGTCACACGGGGTCACCGGGGTGTTCCGGACCCCCGGGGTTCAGGGTGACCCCGCTGTGGCCCCCTCTGTCCCTCGCAGTGGCTGTGAATGTCGGCAGGACCCTCCTGTTCCTGCTCCTGCTCCTGGCTGTCACCGGCGGCTGTCACTGGTGGCACCACCAGAGTGGATGACAATGAGGAGCCACCTGGACCCCACGTGTGACTGCAGGACACCAGTGACATCTATGAGAGCATTCTGTGACACTGGGGACACTGGGACTCCCCATCCCATGGCTCCTGTGGTTGCCCATCCTGCCCAGGGTGATGATCACGGGTCAGGGGCTGCACAGGGCACCCAGTGCTCCCCTTTCCCCCTCCCAGTGCTCCCAGTACACTCATGGCTCCCCACCTCTCCTCCCAGTGCCAGGGGAACACAGGACTCGTTGCTCTCTTATTGGCACCAAAATGCAGCTTTTTGGTTCCACTGGCAGAGATGGTGTTTCTTTGTTCAGCTCTGTTGGGCTTTAGGAATGGGATTCTCCAATTTTGGGCTGCCACTAAAACCAGGAGCTGCTGCCCCTCCCCTGCCAGTGCAGGCACAAAAGGCAAAGGTCCCAAAGGGCTCAGAGAAGAACAATTTCCTGCAAACAGCAACAAGAGAACAAAACCAACAGCAACAGCAACAAGGGTCAGAATCCAAAGGGTTACAAAAGGAACGATTTCCAGGACAAGCCCCCAACAAGGAACAAACCCCAGACAATTCCCCCAGCTCGACTCCTCCACCAGAGGAGCCTGGCAAGGCCCTGGATCTTCATTGCTCTGATGGCCACAGCGGCCTTCAGGAGGCTCTGGATTCTCGTGTCACCTTTCCCAAACCCCTCCTGTGCCCTGTTCCCCACACAAGGATGTCACAAAGGCCCTGGGGGGTTCTGGAGCCTCCCCCTTTTCCAGGGCAGTCAGGATCAGGCCAAGGCTGTTGAATTCCCTCTGTCCCCACAGCAGCTCTGCCAAAGCCCAGCCATGCCCTTTGGGCTCCCTGAAATCCCCTCTCCTCAGAGAATCGGTGCCAAGGATTCCTGGGGCCTCGGGGCCAGTCCCAAGGGGCTGTTTTGGCCATTCCCAGCGTTTTAAACGCTCACAAATGAGGGAAAATTTTCTCCCAATGCCCACAAAACCCTCCCCCCTCTGCCTGGGAATGCTGCTCACCCAACTGGCTCATCCACGTGCAGAATTCTCCCCTCTCCAGAGCTTCTCCACAAGGAAAAAATCGAAGAATTGGGAATTTGGGTGAGCTAGGACAGAGCCAAATCCCAGCCGGGATTTCTGAGGGATTCACCAGCCACGGGCAGGTCCTGACAGCTCCTCACACCCCTTGGACTTCCAGAGCTGGCGGCAAAACTTTCCTGCAGCTCAGAAATCCCTGGAATTAATCAGTAATCAGAGCAAAGTGAAACAACAGAAGGAGGATCTCTGAAAACCAATATCCACACTGGGATTTGAGGGCTTTCAGGCCAAAACCAGCCACATAATTTAAGAAATTTCGGTTTTGAGGAGAAAGATGAGTTTCCACATAGCAGGAATATCAGGAGTATTCCCATGGGAAGGTGTTTTCTGGGTCAAAGTTACAATTTTGGGTGTCAAAAAGCAGCAGATGGAGAATATGAGATCCAGGATCCCCCCCAAATTCCCAGAAAGGGCCATGGGCTCATCTGCCCCCAAGTCACACACTCACCAAGGGACCTTCCAACCCTCAGGACACCCCAAACCTCACCACACCCTCACCAAGGGATCCTCAGCCCCCTCAAAACCCCAAATTCCCAGCAGGGGCTGGGAGTCTCAACTCCCCTGATGAAACACTCAGCAAGGGACCCCCCAAACCCTACCAAGGGCTCCTCTGCCTGATCCAAATATATTCATTTAACTGTTAAAGTACCCCTTCATTCTGATGCCTAAAGAGGCTGACCTGGAACAGAGGCTGGACAGAGTTAAAGGAATAAAATAGGAATTTACTAAAAGGCCTTCCAAGGATTCACCCTGAGCAGTACAAGAGCCTGGCCGAGGATGGACCAAGCTGGACTCAGAGTCAGAAGTTTTCACACTTTTATATCTTTTGGTCCAATTCCATATTGGGGTTCATTGTCCAGTTCCAGTTCCAGGCTATGCAATCCCACCTTCCCAGGTTGCTCTCCTCAATTCACTGCTGATTGCACTTTTTGTATAAAGTATACTTTTTGAGACTGAAGCTGCAGCAGTGTCCTTGGTCCTGGGGCTGGAAAAGGATTGTTTTGTCTGACTGAACTGTGAGGAGAACCTGCTAACACTTTACATGAATTTCAGAGTCACACACTAAGGGAGTGCAGAATCTGGAAAATATGAAAACTATAATTTAAGGCATCAATTCCCATCTCGGGAACGTGCTGGGGCGTCCCTCCATGAACACGTTCCATCAGGCACTGCTCCCTCGGCTTTACAGACATCCTGATAGCCACGAGACTTCCCGAACCCCTCCCAAAATCCCTCCGCATTATGCACGCAGTGAGTTATGTCGCTCAGAATTTTTGGGATTTTTGTCATTTATGTTTTCCATGGAGTAAGATTGCCACCTTCTGTTCACTATTCTGAGCCACACTGCGTATTTTTGGGGGGCTTGCTTCTATTTTATACCATTCCATTGTTGTTATAAGTACATATTATATTATTGGTTTTTCGCAAATATTAAAATGAATGCTATATGTATAATGTTGGAAAACTTTGCTGTACAAATATAGTTTCTGTTAGTTCCGCGTGTGCGCGGCTCTAGACTCCATTTCCCAGCGGGCACAGGGCGTGCCTGGGGCGTGGCTCACGTGCGTCACTTCCGCCGCGCCTG
>JAREIS010003608.1:0-11527 GCA_030060385.1 Muscicapa striata striata | reverse complement strand
GCCAGCCCGGCCCAGACCCAGGTAGACCTTGTCTCCGGCCGCCCGGAGGAGGGACCTGTTCACCCCGGCGCCGGGCGCTGGCGCCCCCCCGCCGGGGGGGTCCGCCGGCCGGCGGGCCGGCCCGCGGGGTGACCTGGTCTCCGGCCGCCCCGGGAGGGTGAACCTGTTCACCCCGGCCCGGGGGGCCGCTGCAGCGCCTCATCGCCGCGACAAGCCCGGATCCGCCGGCCGGCGGCCCGGCCCGGCTGGGTAGACCTGGTCTCAGGCCCGGCCCCGGAGAAGGGTGACCTGTTCACCCCGGCGCCGAGGCCGCGCGCCCTCCCCCCGGCGTGGCGGATGCCCCGGCCGACCGGGCCACGGGCCAGGTAGACCTGGTGCGGCCGCCCGAGAAGGAGACCTGTTCACCGGCGCCGAGGCCCTGCAGCGCCCGCCGGCGGAGGCGGATGCGCGCGCCGGCGCCGACCGTAGACTGGTCCGGGCCGCCGGAAGGGACTGCACCCGGCGCGGACGCCAGCCCCGCCGGGGGGGATGCCGGGCCGGCCGCCCCGGAGCCGGTAGACTGGTCCCGCGCCGAGGGTAGACCTGTTCCCGGCGCGAGCCTCAGCTCCCGGCAGGCTGGCGCCGGCGCCCGGAGACTGTCCCGGCCCGAGAGGACCTGTTCACCCGGCCAGGCCTGCAGCGCCTCGCCGCGGGGATGCCGCGCCGCGCCCGAGCCGGTAGACGCCGGCGCGCCCGAGAAGGGTAGATTCACCGCGCGGCGCGCAGCGCCCGCGGCGGCGGATGCCGCCGCCGCCGCCGGGGGTGACCTGGCCGCGCGCCGAGGGTAACTGTTCACCCCGGCGCCGAGGCGCTGCGCCCCCGGCGGCAGGCGATGGCCGCCGCGGCCGGCCGGTAGACTGGTCCGCGGCCGCCGAGAGGGTAGACCTGTCACCGCGCCAGGCCGCGAGCGCCTCCGCCGGCGAGGCGATGCGCCGGGCCGGCCGCCGAGGTAGACCTGGTCTCGGCGCGCCCGGAGAAGGGTAGACCTGTTCACCCCGGCGCCGAGGGCCCAGCGCCTCCGCGGCGGAGGCGGATGCCGCGCCGCCGCCGGCCCGAGCCGGTAGACCTGGTCGCGGCCGCCCGAGAAGGGTGACCTGTTCACCCGCGCCGAGGACGCCAGCGCCTCCCGCCGGGGGCGATGCCGCGCCGCGGCGGCCCCGGAGCCGTAGACCTGGTCCCGGCGCCGCCCGGAGAAGGGTAGACCTGTTCACCCGCGCCGAGGGCCGCTGCAGCGCCTCCGCCGGCGGCAGGCGGATGCCGGCCGGCGGCGGCCCGAGCCGGTAGACCTGGTCTCCGCGGCCGCCGGAGCGGGTAGACCTGTTCACCCGGCGCGAGGCGCGCAGCCGGCGGCAGGCGGATGTCGCCAGCCGGCCAGCCGGCCCCAAAGCCTGGTAGACCTGGTCTCCGGCCGCCCGGAGAGGGTAGACCTGTTCACCCCGGGCGCCGAGGGACGCTGCAGCGCACTCCGCCGGCGACAGGTGGATGCCGCCCGGCCGGCCGGCCCCGAGCCGGGTAGACCTGGTCTCCGGCGGCCGCCCTGGAGAAGGGTAGACCTGTTCACCCCGGGGCGCCGCGGGCCGCTGCAGCGCCCTCCCAGCCGGCCGCAGGCGGATGCCGCCGGCCGGCCGGCCGGCCCCGGAGCCGGGTAGACCTGGTCTCCGGCGGCCGCCCGAGAAGGGTAGACCTGTTCACCCCGGCGCCGAGGACGCTGCAGCCCTCCCGCCGGCGGCAGGCGGATGCGCCGGCGGGCCGGCCAGCTCCGGAGCCCGGTAGACCTGGTCTCCGGCGGCCGCCCGGAGAAGGATAGACCTGTTCACCCCGGCCGAGGGACGCTGCAGGCCTCCGCCGGCGCAGGCGGATGCCGCCGGCCGGCCGGCGCCCGAGCCGGGTAGACCTGGTCTCGGCGCGCCCTGAGAGGGTAGACCTGTTCACCCCGCGCCGAGGGCCGCGCAGCGCCTCCGCCGGCGGCAGGGGATGCCGCTCGGCCGGCCGCCCGGAGCCCGTAGGTTGGCTCCGGCGGCCGCCCGAGAAGGGTAGACCTGTTCACCCGGCGCCGAGGGCGCTGCAGCGCCCCTCTCCCAGCGGCAGGCGGATGCCGCCCGGACGGCCGGTCGGGCCGGGTAGACCTGGTCTCCGGCGGCCGCCCGTATAGTAGACCTGTTCAGTCCGACGCTGAGGACGGCTGCAGAGCCTCGCAGGCGGCAGGCGGATGCCGCTGTTGGCCGGCCGCCCCAGAGCCGGTAGACCTGGTCTCCGGCGGCCGCCCAGAGAAGGGTAGACCTGCACCCGGCGCCGGGACGCTCAGGCCTCCCCGGCGGAGGCGGATGCCGCCGGCCGCCGGCCCCGCAGCTGGGAGACTGGTCCCGCGGCCGCCGAGAGGGTAGACCTGTTCACCCCGGCGCGAGGCCGCTGCAGCCCTCCGCGCAGGGGATGCGCGCCGGCCGGCCGGCCTGAGCTGGAGACCTGGTCCGGCGCCGCCCGAGAAGGGTAGACCTGTTCCCCTGGCGCGAGGCGCTGCAGCGCTCCGCCGGCGGCGGGAGCGCCCGCCGCGGGCCCGGAGCCGGAGACTGGTCCGCGCGCCCGAGAAGGGTAGACCTCACCCCGCGCCGAGGCCGCTGCAGCGCCCCGCCGGCGAGGCGGATGCCGCGCCGGCCGGCCGCCGAGCCGGTAGACCTGGTCTCCGGCGGCCGCCTGAGCCGGGTAGACCTGTTCACCCGGCGCCGAGGACGCTGAGCGCCCGCCGGCGGCAGGCGGATGCCGCTGCAGGCCGGCCGCCCGGAGCCGGGTAGACCTGGTCTCGGCGCCGCCTGAGCCGGGTAGACCTGTTCACCCCGGCGCCGAGGACGCTGCAGTGCCCTCCCGCCGGCGCCAGGCGGATGCCGCTGCAGCGGCTGCCCCGGAGCCGGGTAGACTCTGGTCCTCGGCGGCCGCCCCGGGAGAAGGGTAGACCTGTTCACCCCGGCGCCGAGGGCCGCTGCAGCGCGCCGCCGCCCCGGAGCTGGAGACCTGGTCTCCGGCGGCCGCCCGGAGAAGGGGTAGACCTGTTCACCCCGGCGCGAGGGCGCTGCAGCGCCCCGCGGCGAGGGATGCCGCCGCGGCCGGCCGCCCCGAGCCGGGTAGACCTGGTCTCCGGGGCCGCCTGAGAAGGGAGACCTGCACCCCGGCGCCGAGGCGCTGAGCGCCTCCGCCGCGCAGGCGGATGCCGGCCGCCGCCCCGAGCCGGTAGACCTGGTCTCCGGCGGCTGCCCCGGAGAAGGGTAGACGGTCTACCCCGCGCCGGGACGCCAGCCCCCTGCCGGCAGCAGGCGGATGCCGGCTGTTCGCCGGCCCCGAGCCGGGTAGACCTTGGCCCCGGCTGCCGCCCCGGAGAAGGGTAGACCTGTTCACCGCGCGAGGGCGCGCAGGCCTCCGCCGCGGCAGGCGGATGCCGGCCGCCGGCCGCCCGAGCCGGTAGACCTGGTCTCGCGGCCGCCCGGAGAGGGTAGACCTGTTCACCCCGGCGCGAGGGCGCTGCAGCGCTCCCCGGCGGCGGCGGATGCCGCGCGGCCGGCCGCCCCGAGCCGGTAGACCTGGTCTCCGGCGCGCCCGAGAGGGTAGACCTGTTCACCCCGCGCCGAGGGCGCTGAGCGCCTCCGCCGGCGGCAGGCGGATGCCGCCGCGGCCGGCCGCCCGGAGCGGGTAGACCTGGTCTCGGCGGCCGCCCGGGAAGGGTAGACCGTCACCCCGGCGCCGAGGGCCCTGCAGCGCCCCTGCCGGCGGTGGGATGCCGCGCCGCCGGCCGGCCCGGAGCCGGTAGACCTGGCCCGGCGGCCGCCCGAGAAGGGTAGACCTGTTCACCCGGCGCGAGGCGCCAGCTCCGCCGGCGGCAGGCGGATGCCGCCGGCCGCCGGCCCGGAGCCGGAGACCTGGTCCCGGCGGCCGCCGAGAAGGGTAGACCTGTTCACCGCGCCGAGGCCTGCAGCCCTCCCGCCGCGGCAGGGGATGCCGCCGGCCGGCCCGGAGCCGGAGACCTGGTCTCGCGGCCGCCTGGAGGGGTAGACCGCACCCGGCGCCGAGGGCGCGCAGCCCCCCGCCGGCAGGCGATGCGTGCGCGCCGGCCGCCCGAGCCGGGAGACCTGGCCGCGGCCGCCCGAGAAGGTAGACCTGTCACCCCGGCGCGGGAGCTGCGCACTCCGCCGGCAGGCGGATGCGCCGCCGCCGCCGGCCCCGGCCGGTAGACCTGGTCTCCCGGCGCGCCCGGAGAAGGTAGACCTGTTCACCCGGCGCCGAGGGCCCTGCAGCGCCCCGCGGCAGGCGGATGCCGCGCGCCGCCCCGAGCCGGAGACCTGGTCTCGCGGCCGCCCGAGAAGGGTAGACCTGTTCACCCCGGCGCCGAGGGCGCTGCAGCGCCCCCGCCGCGGCAGGCGGATGCCGCTGGCCGCCGGCGCCCGGAGCCGGTAGACCTGGTCTCGGCGCCGCCCGGAGAGGGTAGACCTGTTCACCGGCGCCGAGGCGCGCAGCGCCCCCGGCGGCAGGGGATGCCGCCAGGCGGCCGGCCCGAGCCGGTAGACCTGGCCGGCGGCCGCCCGGAGAAGGGTAGACGCACCCCGGCGCCGAGGCGCTGCAGCGCCCGCCGCGGCAGGCGGATGCCGCCGCCGGCCGGCGCCCGGAGCCGGTAGACCTGGCCCGGCGCCCGAGAAGGGTAGACCTGTTCACCCCGGCGCGAGGCGCTGCAGCGCCTCCGCCGGCGGCGGATGCCGCCGGGGCCGCCCGGAGCCGGTAGACCTGGTCCCCGCGCCCGGAGAAGGGAGACCTGTCACCCCGGCCGAGGCGCGCAGCGCCTCCCCGCGAGGCGATGCGCGCCGGCCGCCGGCCGACCGGAGACCTGGCCCGGCGGCCGCCCGGGAGGGGACCGTCACCCCGCGCCGGGCCAGCGCCCTCGCGCCGGCCCCCGGGGATCGCCGGCCGGCGCCCGGAGGGCCGAGGAGATGTCCCCGCGAGGCTGGGCCCGCGGCAGAGCGCGGGCCGGCGCCGACCGGAGCTGCCCGCGCCGAGAGGTAGACCGTCACCGGCGCGAGGGCTGAGGCCTCGCCGGCGAGCGGATGCCGCCGCGGCGCCGACGAGACTGGCTCCGCGCCGCCCGAAGGGTAGACCTGTCACCCGCCGAGGCGCTGAGCCCCGCCGGAGGCGATGCGCCGGCGCCGCCCGAGCCGGAGACCTGGTCTCCGGCGCCCTGAGAAGGTAGACCCCACCCCGCGCAGGCGCTGCAGCCCCCGCCGGCGAGGCGGATGCGCGCGGCCGGCCCCCGGAGCCGGTAGACCTGGTCTCCGGCGGCCGCCCTGAGAAGGTAGACTGTTCACCCGGGCCGAGGGCCGCTAGCGCCCCGCCGGCGGCAGAGCTGCGCGCGGCCCCGACCGAGACGCGGCGCGAGAGCTGTTCCGCCGGCCGGCGGGCGGCCGGCCGCGAGCGGCTCCGGCCGGAGGAGACCGTCACCGCGCGAGGCGCAGCGCTCCGCGGCAGGGAGCCGCCGGCGCCGGCCGAGCCGGAGACCTGGTCCCGGCCGCCCGAGAAGGTAGACCTGTCACCCCGGCGCCAGGCGCTGCAGCGCTCCCCGGCGAGGCGGATGCCGCCGCGCCGGCGCCCGAGCCGGAGACTGGTCCCGCGCGCCGAGAGGGTAGACCTGCACCCGGCCGAGGCGCCAGCGCCTCGCCGGCGAGGGGATGCGCCGGCGCCGGCCCCGAGCCGGAGACCTGGTCTCGCGCGCCCGGAGAGGGAGACTGTCACCGGCGCAGGCGCGAGGCCCCCCGCGCGGGGATGCGCGCGCCGCCGAGCGAGACTGTCTCCGGCGCCGGAGGAGACCTCACCCGCGCCGGGCGCTGCAGGCCTCGCCGGCGCGGTGCGCGCGCCCAGGCCCGCGCCGAGAGGGATCACCGGCAGCAGCCCGGCGGATCCGGCCGCCGCCGAGCGAGCCGCCCGGAGTGACTGTCACCGCGGGCCGGCCCCGGCGCGGCGGACGGCGCCCGAGCCGGCCGCCCGCCGCCGAGACGGGAGACCTGGCCCCGCGGGCCGCGCCCGCGGTGGCGCGGCGCCGAGAGACTGGCGGCGCCGAGAAGGAGACCCCGGCGCGGCGAGCCCGCCGGAGCATGCCGCGCGCGCCGAGCCGGAGACTGGTCCCGGCGCCCCGAGGTAGACTGTCACCGGCGCCGAGGCGCAGCGCTCGCGCCGGGCCGGGCCGGCGCCCCGGCGGGAGACTGGTCCGGCGCCCGGAAGAGACTGACCCGCCGAGGCTGCAGGCTCCGCGGGGGCGCCGCGGCGCCGCCCGAGCCGGAGACCTGGCTCGCGCCGCCGAGAGGTAGACCTGCACCCCGCGCAGGGGATGCCGCCTCCGCCGGCGGAGCCGGCGCCGGGAGCCGGGCAGCTGGCGGCGCCGGGAGCGCTCACCGGGGCGCGCGGCGCCCCGCGGAGGATGCGCGCGCCCGCGAGCGGAGACCTGGCCGCCGCCGGGCCAGGGTGACCGCACCCGGAGGGAGAGCGCCGCCGGCGGCGATGCCGCGGCGGCCCTGAGCGACGGCCGGCGGCCGCCGGAGAGGGACTGTCACCTGCGCGAGGCGCCAGCGCCCCCCGCGAGGCATGCCGCGCGCCGGCGCCCGAGCCGGTCTCCGGCCCGGAGAGGGAGCGGTGACCTGTCCCCCGGCCGGGCGCTCAGCCTCCGCCGGCGCAGGCGGAGCCGCGTGCCGGCCGCGGCCCCTCGGAGCCGGTGAGACCTGGTTCCCCGGCGCCGGGAGCGGTGACCTCCCCGGCGCGAGGCCGCGCGCCGCCCCGGCCGGAGGGCATGCCGGCGGCCGCGAGCCTAGACGGTACCGGCCCGGGGCCGCCCGAGAGGTCAGACCTGTCCCCGGCGCGAGGGCCTGCAGCGCTCCGGCCGCGAGCGGTGCCGGGCCGCGCCGCCCGGAGCGGGAGCTGTCCCGGCGGCGCCCGAGAGGGTAGCCTGTCACCCGGGCCGAGGCGCCGCCGCGCCGGCCCGGCCGGACGGCTGGCGGATGCCGCCGGCCGGCGCCTGCCCGGAGCCGGAGACCTGGTCCCGGGCCGCCCGAGAAGGTGACCGTCACCCCGGCGCCGGTGGCCGCGCGCCCGCCGCAGCTGGCAGGCGGGCCCGGAGGCCGGCTGCCGCAGCCCGGTAGCCGAGCTCCGGCGGCCGCCCCGGGAAGGGTAGACTGTCACCCGGCCGGGCGCTGCAGCGCCCCTCGCGGCGGCAGGACTGAGCCCGGGCCGCCGGGCGGCCGGAGCGGTAGACCTGGCCCGGGGCCGCTGGAGGTAGCCTTCCCCGGCCGAGGCGCTGCGAGCCCCCGGCGGCGCCGAGCCGGTGACCGGCGGCCCCGGCGGTGCCGGCCAGGTAGACGTTCACCCCGCGCCGAGGCGCCTGCAGGCGCCTCCGCCGGCGGAGGCGGATGCGCCGGCCGCCGCCCGGTAGCGGGAGACCTGGTCTCGGCGGCCGCCCGGAGGGTAGACCTGTTCACCCGGCGCCGAGGCGCGCAGCGCCTCCGCCGGCGGCAGGCGGATGCCGCCGGCCGCGGCCCGGAGCTGGTAGACCGTCCCCGGCGGCGCGCTCGCCGGAGCGGGCCTGGGGCCGCCGGGCGAGCGTCTCGCGCCGGAGGAGACCAGCCGGGCGCAGCCCGCCAGGCGATGGCCGGCGCCGACGGAGCTGCTCGGCGCGGAGGAGACTGTTCACCCGGCAGCGCTAGGCTCCCAGGCGGATCGCGCCGGCGCGAGGAGACGGCCGCGCCCTGAGGGGAGACGCACCCGCGCGAGGCTGCGCCGGGCGGCAGCCGCGCGCGGCCCGAGCCGGGAGACTGGCCGCCGCCCGAGAGGTAGACGCCCGCGCAGGCCGCTGAGCCTCGCGGAGGCGGATGCGCGCGCGCGCCGAGCCGAGACCTCCGCCCGAGAGGAGACCTGTTCACCCGCCGGGCGCAGCGCCCGCCGGCGAGGTGCGCCGCGCCGCCGGGCCGGGCCGGAGACTGCCCGGGGCGCCAGCGGCGAGCGTCCCCGCCGGCTGGCGCGAGGCTCCCGGCGCAGGCGAGCGCCGCGGCGGCCGGCCCCGAGCCGGAGACCTGGTCCCGCGCCGCCGAGAGGGTAGACCTGTCACCCGGCCGAGGCGCTGCAGCCCCGCCGGCAGCGGATGCCGCGCCGGCCGCCGGAGCCGAGACTGTCCGCGGCCCGAGAAGGTAGACCTCACCCCGCGCCGGGCGCTGAGCCCCCCGCGAGCGGAGCCGCGCCGCCGGCCCGAGCCGGAGACCTGGCCCGCGCGCCGAGAGGAGACTGTTCACCCGCGCGAGGCGCCAGCGCCCCGCCAGCGACGGGGATGCGGCCGCGGCCGGCCGCCCCCGAGCCGGTAGACCTGGTCCCGGCGCCCGAGAGGAGACTCACCCGCCAGGAGCTGCCGCGGCCAGGAAGGCAGCGTCCCTGCGCGCCGAGGACGGACGCCGGCCGCCGGAGAGCAGGCGAGCGCCCCTGGGCCGCCGCGCCCGATGACCTGGTCTGGCCCCGAGGGTAGACCTGTCACCCGCGCCGAGGCGCAGCCCCGCGGCGGATGCCGCCGGCGCCCGGGTAGACGCCCGGGCCGAGAGGGCTGTGCCAGCCGAGCCGGCGCAGGCGCGCCGGCCGCGACAGGCGCGAGGGCGACGCCGGGCGGCGCGTGGCGGGACGCCGGCCGGCCGCCCGAGCCGGTAGACCTGGTCTCCCGGCGCCGAGAGGTAGACTGTTCACCCGGCGCGAGGACGCGCAGCCCCGCCGGCGCAGCGGATGCGCGGCCGCGCCCCGGAGCCGGGTAGACCTGGTCCCGGCGCCGCCCGAGAAGGGTAGACTGTTCACCCGCGCAGGCTGAGGCTCCCCGGCGCAGGCGGATGCCGGCCGGCCGCGCCCCGAGCGGAGACTGGTCTCGGCCCCCGAGAAGGGAGACCTGTCACCCCGGCGCCGAGGGCTGCGCCCGCCGGCGGGATGCCGCCGGCCGCCGGCGGTGCTGGCCCGCCGCCGAGGGGACTGCACCCGCCAGGCGCCAGGCCCCCGGGAGGCGGATGCCCGGCCGGCCGCCCGGAGCGGTAGACTGGTCTCGCGGCGCCCGAGGAGACTGTTCACTCGGCGCCAGGCGCTGCAGCCCCTCCGGCGAGGATGCCGCGGCGCTGCCCGAGCCGGGAGACTGTCTCCGCCGCCCGGAGGAGACCTGTCACCGGCGCCGAGGCGCAGCGCCCCGCCGGCGGAGGGATGCGCGGCCGCCGCCGGCCCGGAGCCGGGTAGACCTGGCTCCGGGCCGCCGGAGAAGGGTAGACCTGTTCACCCGGCGCCGAGGACGCTGAGCGCCTCCGCCGGCGGGCGGATGCCGCCGGCCGCGCCGGCCCAGCCGGTAGACCTGGTCTCCCGGCCGCCCGAGAGGTAGACTGTTCACCCGGCCAGGCCGAGCGCCTCCCGCGGAGGCGATGCGCGCCGGCCCGGAGCCGGTAGACCTGGTCTCGGGCCCCGAGAGGGTGACCGTTCACCCGGCCGAGGGCCTGAGCGCCTCCCGGCCGGCGGATGCCGGCGGCCGCCCCGGAGCCGGGTAGACTGGTCCCGGCCGCCGAGGGTGACTGTCACCGCGCCGAGGCGCTGCAGCCCTCCCGCGGCGGATGCCGCGGCCGGCCTGGAGCCGGAGACCTGGTCCCGCGCCCGGAGGTAGACCCCCGCGGCGCCAGCGCCTCCCCGCGAGGGATGCGCGCCGCCGGCCCGAGCGGGGACTGGCCGCGGCCGCTGGAAGGAGACCTGTCACCCGCCAGGCCACGCCTCCGGGCGGAGGCGGATGCGGCGCCGCCGCCCCGACCGGAGACCTGGCTCGGCGCCCGAGAGGGTGACTGTCACGGCGCGAGGGCGCAGCGCTCGCGGAGGGATGCCGCGCAGCCGCCGCCCCGAGCCGTAGACTGGTCCCGCGCCCCGAGAAGGGAGACCTGTTCACCCGCGCCGAGGGCGCGCAGCGCCTCCCGCCGGCAGGCGGATGCCGCGCCGGCCGGCCGGCCCGAGCCGGGTAGACTGGTCTCGGCGCCGCCCGAGAAGGGTAGACCTGTCACCCGCGCCGAGGCGCTGCAGCGCCTCGCCGGCGCAGGCGGATGCCGCCGGAGGCCGCGGCCGCCGAGCGGGAGACCTGGTCTCCGGCGGCGCCGGAGAGGAGACCTGTCACCCGCGCCGAGGGCGCGCAGCGCCTCTGCCGGCGGGGGAGCCGCCGCCGGCCGGCCCGAGCCGGAGACTGGTCTCCGCGCCGCCCGGAGAAGGGTAGACGCACCGCGCGAGCCGGCCCCGGCGGGAGCGCGGCCGCCGACCAGACTGCCGGCCGAGAGGAGACCTCCCGCGCCGGCCGCAGCCTCGCCGGCGAGGATCGCGGCGGCGGCCGACGACGCCGGCGCCGCAGACCTGCACCGCCGGGCGCGAGGCCCCCGCGGGGATGCCGCCGGCGGCCCGCCGAATGGCCGCGCCGAGGAGCCACCGCGCGGCAGCCGCGCGGCTGCCGCCGCCCAGCGAGACTGGCCGCGCCCGAGAGGAGACCGTTCACCGCGCCGGGGCGCCAGCCTCCGGCGAGGGGATGCCGGCCGCGCGCCGACGGAGACGGCCCGCGCCGCCGAGAAGGGTAGACCACCGGCGCGGGCGAGCCCGCAGGCGATGCGCGCCGCCGCCCGACCGAGACCTGGTCTCCGCGCCGAGAGGTAGACCCACCGCGCCGAGGCCAGCGCCCGCCGCGCGGATGCGCCGCGGCGCCGAGCGGGAGACCTGGTCGCGGCGCCGGGGTTCACCCCCCGGGCGGCCGCGCCCTCCGCCGGCGGGCGGATGCCGCGCCGGCCGGCGCCCCCGGGAGCCGGGTAGACCTGGTCTCGCGGCCGCCTGGAGAAGGGTAGACCTGTTCACTCCCGGCGCCAGGCCGCAGCAGCGCCTTCTCCCAGCCGGCGGCAGGCGGATGCCGCCGGCCGGCCGGCCCGGAGCCGGTAGACCTGGTCTCGCGGCCGCCGGAGCGTAGTAGCTCACCCGGCGCGAGGGCGCTGCAGGCCTCCCCGCGGCAGGCGGATGCCGCGCGCCGGCCGGCCGCCGGAGCCGGGACCTGGTCCCGGCCGCCGAGAGGTAGACCTGTTCACCCCGCGCCGAGGCTGGGCCAGAAGCGCCTCTGCCGGGCGGCAGGCGGATGCCGCCGGCCGCCGGCCCCGAGCCGGGTAGACCTAGTCTCCGAGTGTCGCCTGGAGGAGGTAGACCTGTTCACCCTGGCGCGCAGGCGCTGCAGCGCCTCCGCCGGCGGAGGCGGATGCCGCGCTGGCCGGCCGGCCCCGGAGCCGGGTAGACCTTGGCCCCGGCGGCCGCCTGAGAAGGGTAGACACTGTTCACCCCGCGCCGAGGGCCAGGCGCCTCCGCCGGCGGGGCGATGCCGCCGGCCGCGGCCGGGCCGGCCCCGGAGCCGGGTAGACCTGGTCTCCCGGCGCGCCCCGAGAAGGCGAGGTGACCGCGC
>JAREIS010003607.1:0-12231 GCA_030060385.1 Muscicapa striata striata | reverse complement strand
TCTCCCAGCTGCCCCTAGCACAGTCCCAGTAACTCCCAGTACTATCCCAGTATGAGTCCAGTATGATGCCAGTCTCTGCATGGTCTCAGGCACTCCCAGTATATCCCAGTTATCCTGAACAGTCTCATAGTCATTCCCAGGCACTCCCAGTTACCTCAGTGTGGTTCACTTGCCCCCAGTTTTACCCCAGTAGCCCCTACAATAGTCCCAGTGCCTCTCAGCATTGTTTGTTTATTTTTTTAGTGAAGGGGAATGTTTGGAGAATGCAGAACTGCAAAGCTGAGCAGAAAATGCCCCTTGGGGGGACACTGGGGGGTCCCGGTGGCGGCTGCCGGCAGAGGCAGCCTGGAGGAGCAGAGCCCTGTGTCCCCCAGGACCCCAAAGTGGGGAGCCCAGAGAGGGGGGAGCGCCGCCATTGGCGGGACCCTCAACAGCCTGGAGAGGGGCAGGGGGGACTCCTTGGACCCCCTGCACCCCAAAGCAGAGAATAAGGGGAGAAGGGACCCCGGGACCCCAAAATCCCCCAGCATCCCTAAATGGGGAGAGGGAAGAGGGGGGAGCTTTTTGCATTCCTGGGACTCCCAGCAGCCTGGGGAGGGCGGGGACCGAGTAGATGGGGGACCCCCAATACAAGCGTGACCCCCAGCAGCTGGGACAGGGGGAACCCCCGAACACCAAAGGGGAGGGACCATTCCCAGGAACTCCTGAGAGGCGTTTTCAGGGCTGAATGTTGGTGTTTGGGAGGTTTTGATGGACCCCAGGTGCCCGGGGACTTCTAGAGATGGACTTGGGCAGGAGGAACCCCCAACACAACGCGCTCATCCCTTGTTTTTCCCCAAACCAGGATTTCCCATTCCCAACCCTTGGCCCAGTGGAGGAGGAGGAGGCTGCGAGGAAGAGGAAGATGGCCCAGGAGCCCCAGGCAGGTGAGGAGGAAGTCAGTGCCCCTTTCCCCCTCTGTCCTGCTCCATCTCCCAGCCCAGCACGGCCCCGGCTGCAGGAGAGCCCCGCTGCTGACGCCGTCCTGCCGGGGACACGCTGGGGGGATCTCCTTCCCCTTCCCTCTGGCACGGAGGCAAATCCCATCCTCTCCTTGTCCTTCCTCGCCCAGACAAGGAGCTGAGCACGGAGAGCAGGGAGGACAAATCCCCGCGGCAGAACCTCGTGGAAGAGGCCGTTTGCAGCGGCTCCACGGCGCAGGAATGCAACGGGGAGGAAAAGCCGCGCAGATCCCGCACCAGGAGGGGCTGCAAACGCAGATCACGGGGATCTGAGGAGGAAAGACCCAGCCTGGGCCGGGCAGGCGGCCGGAGATGGAGCCAGAGCTCGGCCTGGTGGTCCATGAGCAGCTTGGTGATGGGGAGAAGCCCCACAAGTGCTCGGAGTGTGGGAAGAGCTTCAGATGGAGGTCCAGACTGATCATCCACCAGAGGATCCACACTGGGGAGAGGCCCTACGAGTGTGGGGAGTGTGGGAAGAGGTTTCAGACCAGAGGCAGTCTCCTCGTGCACCAGCGCACGCACACAGACGAGAAGCCCTTCCGCTGCCCCGACTGTGGGAAGGGCTTCAGGCATAACTCCACCCTCACCAGACACCGGCGCATCCACACCGGGGAAAAGCCCCACGAGTGTGAGGAGTGTGGGATGAGCTTCAGCCAGAGCTCCCACCTGATCCGCCACCAGAGGATCCACACTGGGGAGAGGCCCTACAAGTGTGAGGAGTGTGGGAAGGGCTTCAGGCAGCGCACTCAGTTGATCTACCACCAGAGGATCCACACTGGGGAAAGGCCCTACAAATGTGGGGACTGTGGGAAGGGCTTCAGTCAGCGTTCCCACCTAATCATTCACCAAAGGATCCACACTGGGGAGAGGCCCTACGAGTGTTCGAAGTGTGGGAAGAGGTTTCCCACCCGCTCCAAGCTCCTCCAGCACTATCAGACACACACAGAGGAGAGGCCCTACGAGTGTTCTGAGTGCGGGAAGGGCTTCAGGAACAACTCCAACCTCATCATCCACCGTCGCATCCACACTGGGGAGAGGCCCTACAAGTGTGAGGAGTGTGGGAAGAGCTTCTCCCACAGCTCAACCTTGACCCAACACCAACGGAGGCACCGCTAAGGGAAGCCCTGCGAGTGCCCCGAGTGTGGGAAGAGCTTCATGCGCTGCTCCAGCTCCATCCCCCACTGCAGGACCCACATTGGGCAGAGCCCTGGTGACCCACATTCCCTGGGATCCATGTTGGGAAGACACCTGCCTGGTTATCCTTTTGTTTTGGCCTTAGTTTCTCTGTCTTCTCCATCTCTTTGTGCTCCAAAAGCCAAGAGGGATTGATCTGTCACCTCAGAACCTCTCAAATTGCACTGAAAACACTTCAATTTTAACTCAAAAGGGTCGATCCAATGTCAAAGTGCCTTGTTCCCTCCTCAAAACAACTCAAATCCCACACGAACCTTCCTGGATTCCAGAGCCGCCAGGGTGAGAAGGGGTTGGAAGGAGATTGGGAGAAGTGGGATCCAAATTTGGAGCATTGGGATTGGGATTGTGTGGGACTGGCTGGGGAGGATGTGTTTGATAGTAAATAAAACTTTGACAATTCCTGATTTGTGTCCCATTCTCTTTCAGTCATTTCCAGTTCTGTTTTCAGTGGCCCCTTCTCAGCTGATTGTGTTTGTGTCCTCCTTTCTCTCCTGCCTCTCTCTGCCTGCTCTGTTTCTCTCTCAGGGTCTCCCTTGCCCCAGGGCAGCTCCCACCAAAGACCCTGCCCTGATTCAATTCCCAGTGCAGGAGCTGCAACAGCCATGGGTGAAGTTCTGAAGGCTGGCAGTGAAATGTCCCTGTAAGATCTTGCTGCACTTGGCTTTTGGCCCCTTGTGAAGAGCTTTGCCTTCAAGGGCAGGAACATCTTTTCCTGGCTGGGAACTGGAATTCCAGAGCCTGGCAGTGTGAGCCATGCAGGACTGTGCAGACTGGGATCATGGGGGCTGGGATGACATGGACTGGGATCCTGCAGACTGGGACTGCACAGACTGGGACCAGATGGATCAGGGCCAGGCAGGCTGGGATTGTACAAACTGGGATCACACGGACTGGGGTTGTACAAACTGGGATCACATGGGCTGGGGTTGTATAAACTGGGATCATATGGACTGGGATGGCTGGTCTGGAACGAACCGAGGCGGTCCTGACCCACCCAGGGGTCCCTCCCATTCCTGCCCAGTCCCAACTGGGGGCGCTCAGCCAAAACTCCCCAGAGTAATCGTGGAGGTCCCAGAGCGCTCCTGGTGTCAGTCCCTGTCCTGGTCCCCATCTCATTCTCATTCTTGGAGCAGTCCTGGAGCGCTCCTGGTGCTGATTGCTGTCCTGGTCTGAATCTCCATCCCAGAGCTGTTCTGGCCTTGGTCTCATTCTCGGTCCTGTAGCGGTGCCAGTCTTGGTGCCATGCCAGTTCTGGTTTCACTCTCGGTCTTGGTTTTGTAATGGTTCTGGTCCCAGTGCAGGTACCGGTGCTGGTGTTGATCCTGGAGTGCTCCCAGTGCCAATCTCAGTCTCAGGCCTGGTCCTGGAGTGGTGCCAGTCTCACTTCTGGTGCCAGTGACGCTCTCAGTCTCAGTCCCAGAGTACTTCTGGTGCCGGTGCTGGTCCCGCTCCCAGAGCAGCCCTGGAGCGCTCCCAGTGCCGGTCCCAGTGTCCGTCATGGTCTCAGTCTTGGTCCCAGTGACGGTTCTGGGGACGGTTTCAGTCTCGGTCTCGCTCCGAGTCCCAGTGCCCCTCTTGAAGAGGTGCCAGTCTCGGTTCTGGTGTTGGTTCTGGTCCCAGTCTTGATCTCCATCCTGGTTCTGATGCCGGTCTTGGTCCCAGTCTCTGGGGATTGTATTGGTGATTGAGAGAGAGACAGGGACTACTGACTCGTGATGAGAATCCAAATTTATTGTGAGCTTCATTTGCTTATACACCATTTTTAGAAAAGAAAATTTTTTTATTTAGTTCAATCTTTACTTTCCTTATTTAGTTCAATCTTCTTTCCTGTCTTGATCCAGGCTTCTTGTATTCATCGAAGCTCTGTTTGTTCTTGCCAAGGTGTCCTGGTTATCAAACTGCAAATGCCAATTAAATCCACAGCTCTCTCTGTCTCAGCTTCCACAGTGCTGGTCTCAGTCTGGGTCCGATAGCGGTGCCAGTCTCGGTGCTGGTGCTGGTTCTGTTTTCAGTCTTGGACTCAGTGTCGGTTTTGGTCTCGGTTTTAGAGCGGTCCAAGCTCCAGTACTGGTACCGGTGCTGCTGTTAGTCCCAGAGTGTTCCCAGTGCCAATTTCAGTCTCGGTTCTGGTGTCAGTGCTAGTGTCGGTTTTTGTACCAGTGCCAGTCTTGGTGCTGGTTTTAACGCCGCTCTCAGTCTCAGTCCTGGAGTTCTCCCAGGTGCCATTGCCGGTCCCAGTCCCAGAGCAGCACTGGAGCTCTCCTGGTGCCCATCCCAGTGTCGGTGCTGGTCTCAGTCTTGGTCCCAGTGCCAATTCTGGGGCTGGTTTCAGTCTCAGTCTCTGTCCCAGTCTTAGTTCCAGTTCTGGAGCGGTGCTGGTGTCAGTTCTGGTGTCGGTTCTGTTCCCAGTCTTGGTGTCTGTAATGAATGGGCCAGGAGAGCAGCTCCTTTTTCAAGGCCTTTATTGAAAATCAGCTCTGGGTGGGGCCCGAGGGGTCGCGCCCAGCGCCGCTGCTCCCGATGGACGATGCGGAGGAGGAGGAGGAGTTCAGCTTTGCTGTGCAGCAGAGCCAGGGCTCCCATCCTTGGGAGAGTCCCCAGGGAGACATTTGGTGCCTCTTGGTCTGGGGGTGTCATGCCGGCCGAGTGCTGTTCACGTCATGGCCACAGGGGAAAAAGCTCTGCTGGGTGATTTCATCTTCTTCACTGTTTCCTCAACCTGGGAGTGCCATTTTTTAGTCTTAGATGTTCTACTGGCTGGTTGTTTTTAGGGGTTTTTAGCACTGAATGCTATCCCATGAGCACTTGCTGTCGCGCGCCATTTTGGAGGGGGCAGTGGAGGTGGGCGTGGATACAAGAGCAGATACTGGGCCGGGGGAAGGGACAAACAGCTGGGAGCATTAACAATTTACAAAGGCATAAAACATTAACAATAAAGAGTCAACACAAACATCAATTATAGTCAACTGGGTCGGCACACATCAACACCAACAACTGCTGGGTTTTTCCCTTGTAGGGAAACACTTGCATTTGGGGATTTATTCCCCACAGTCTCCATCTCCATTCTGATTTCGGTCTCATTCTTGGAGCTGCTGCCAGTTCTGGTGCTGGTCTCGGTCTTGGTCCCAAAGATTTTCGGCCCGTTTAGGTGATTTCGTACCTATCTGGGCAGTTTTAGGCTGGATTTTAGGCTCTTTTGAACAATGGTAGGTCAATTTGGATGATTTTAGACCCCCTTTGTATGGATTAAAGGCGTGTTTGGCTGATTTTAGTCCAAACCTGGTGGATTTTGGCTGCATTTGAGGCCATTTTTTGGTGATTGTAGGCCTAACCAGGCCTTTTTAGGACCGTGCGGTGCTTGGGCCCCGATCCTTCCCCTCACAGTTCCTGCCCTTTTCTGACCCCTCCCCTTTCCCATTGATTTCTGCCCATTTATTTGCCCCGCCCCTTTCTATTCACAGCCCCTGTCAATCTTTAGTCCCTCCCCTTTCATTCTGACCCAGCCCTTGTGTTTGCCCCACCCCATTCCCCTCTAAGCCCCGCCCATCTCCTGGCACGTTCTCCCCGCGCATGCTCAGAACACCCGGAAGTGCCTCCCAGGCGCCGCCATCTTTGCTCCCGGTCCCACTGCCCGGCTTCAGCGTGTCCGAGAGCTGCGGTGGGGCTGGTGGGGATCTATAGGGGATCTACAGGGGATCTATAGGGGATCTATAGGGGACTGGGGGGGCCTCAGGGTCTGTATAGAGGATTTGGCCTTGTCTGTAGGGGATTTGGGGGCTCTGCGGGGTCTCTAAAGGGGTTCTGGGATATCTGTAGGAGATCTATGGGGGCCTGGGGGGGTGGTGAGGGTCTCTGCAGAGGATTTGGTTTTGTCTGTAGCAGATTTGGGGGGCACTGCGAGGTCTATAGGGGATCTTTAGGCGCCAGAGGGCTCTTTACCCCCTGGGGGATTTCTGGGGGTCTGCAAAGGGGATCTGGGGACTCTGCGGGGTCCATAAAGGGGGCTGGGAGGTCTATAGGGATCTATAGGGGATCCACAGGGGACTGGGGGGTCTGAGGGTGTCTATAGAGTATTTTGGCTTGTCCATGGGGGATATGGGGGGCTCTGGGAGGTCTATAGGGGATCTGTAGGCGACTGCTGTGGCTTTACAGGCCCTGGGGAATTTCTGGGGCTCTGCAGAAGGGATGTGTGGGCTCTGGGGGGTCCATAAAAGCTGTCTGGGATGTCTATAGGGGATCTTTATGGGATCTATAGGGGACTGGTGGAGCCTATAGAGGTTCCTGGTGGGTCTGGGAGGGGTCTCAGGGTGTCTAGAGGGGAATTTTGAGGTTCTGAAAGGGAATTGCTGGGAATTTTGGGCTCTGTCCAGGCAATTCGCAATTCTTGGAGTCCCTCTAGGGAATTTTGTGGTTGGTTCTTTAAATTTTGGGGAATTTTGGGCTCCTTAAAGGGAATTTGGAGGTCTCTTGGTCATTTTGGAATAATCAAAGGGGATTTTGTAGTGCTTATAGGGAGTTTTGGGGAATTTGGGGCCCTATATTGAGAATTTTGAGAAATATGGTGTCTCCACTGGAAGGGTTTTTTTTCAAATTTTGTGTCCAAACATAGGAAATTTTAGGTTTCTATTGGGAATTTTTTGAAATTTTGGGGTCCTCAAATGCAATTTTGGAGGATCCCACAGGAAAATATTTGGGGTCTCTATAGACAAACTTGGGTCCAAACATGGGAGGTTAAGGTTCTCTAGAGGAAATTTTTGGGATCTCCTTAGGGAATATTTATGAATTCAGGGCCCAAATGTGGGACTTGGGTGGGAGGGAATTTTGGGTACTGAAATATGGCAGTGAACAGCTGGCATGAAGCCTGTGAGACCCAGGGGTCTGATTTTGGGGTGATTTTGGCTCCCTTGGGGGGTTTCAGGCCAGTTTGGGTGTGTTTAGGTCCATTTGGGTGCTTTTAGGAAAAACCGGGCACTTTCAGGGTTGATTTTCCGGCCATCGGGGAGATTGAAGGGTGATTTTGGGCCATTTGTGTGGGATTTTAATCAATTTGGGAAATTTTACACCCCTTGGTTGGATTTTAAGCCCATTTGGCTGATTTAAGGACACACCATGTGAGGATACAGGGTGGATTTATGGGCCTTTTTCACTTTTTAAGGTAAAGCTGATCAATTTTAGGATAAATTTTAGGCCCCTTTGGACAATGTTAAACCCGTTTAGATGATTTTAGACCCCTTTGTGCAGATGTGAGGCCCATTTGGCTGATTTTAGGTCAAACCTGGTGGATTGAGGCTGCATTTGAGGCCCTTTATTGGTGATTTTAGGCCAAACCGGATCCATTTAGGATAGAGCGGTGCTTTGGCCCCGCCCCTTTCCCCTCACAGTTCCTGCCCTTCCCTTGGCCCCGCCCCTTTCCCCTCACAGTTCCCGCCCTTCCCTTGGCCCCGCCCCTTTCCCCTCCCTGTTCTGGGTTCCGAACGGGGCAGGAGGAGGAGGGAGGGAGGAAGAGCCGTGTCACTGTCTGTGGGGTCTCCTGGCCTTGACATCACCCACAACAGGACATTTTGTGCTTTACAGTCCAAGTTTTCCCCTCTCGAGCACCCAAGAAGAGTCAGGAGCCGTTTTCTGAAGTTTCCAAGGTTGTTTATTCTTTCTTCTCTAAGGAATTCTTTCTCTAACTAACAGTTCTGTCCAGCACGTCGATCCAAGGCACACTGCCTGCCCTTGGGGCAGGACTTATCTTTTGTACTATAAATTACGTACCTAATGTTTACAATTACTTTCCAATACGTGGCACCTTTATTACACTGTCCAACTTTGTCCCAAACCAATCCAGTGATGCCAATCCTGACCCAAAGATGGATGGCATGAAGAAGAAGAAAGAAAAGACATACCACACCCAAAATCCTCCATCTTAACTTTAAACCCCCAAATATGAACATTTCTAAAAATTCACTTTTCTACCTTTTAACAATCTAATTTATACTCTATTTATTTTTTGTGACTTGTAATTCTTCCTGCAATGTTGGTAATTTTTTCCAGGGGCTCAAATCCAGTCCCCAGGGGTCCTGGGCACTTTGCCAGGCCCTCTGAGCCCCCTGCCTGGGGGTCTCGAGGCATCCAGGGAAGCCAGGGGAACACCCTGGACTCCCACAGAAAACCAGCCAAAATCCGCCCCAAATCAGGCAAAATCACCCCAAACCCAGCCAAAATCGGCCCCAAACCAGCCCAAAGTCACACTGGATACACACCAAAACATCGCCCCAAAATCTCACCAAAATCCCCAAAAATCTGTGAAAACTGCAAATCCCCTGGGGATGGGGCCCTTCCCGAAGGGATCCCAGGATTTGGGGAATTCCAGGGTGGGATCATGTGACCCCATTAACCCCATCGATCCCCCATCCATCCCCCATTTAACCCCACAAATGCCCTATAACTCACGGCCTGTGGAGTTGGCATGGGGGCCACTCCAGGGGTGGGATCCTGTGACCTCATTAACCCCATCAATCCCTCATTAAACCCCACAAATCCCCCATAACTCACGGGCTGTGGGGTGGGCAGGGCGGCCATTCCAGGGTTTGGGGCCATTCCCGGGGATCCCGGGTTTGGGGCCATTCCCAGGCTGGGATCATGCCCGGGGGGGATGTGGGGCGGTTCCCCCCAGGTGTGGCAGCATCTGGGGCGGCTGCGCCAGCGGCGGCATCCCCTGAGGAGAGACCCCAAAACAGCCCAAAGTTACCCCAAAGCACAGAGAGAGCCCCAAATTACCCCAAAACCAGCCCAAAGTTACCCCAAAGCACAGAGAGAGCCCCAAATTACCCCAAAACAGCCCAAAGTTACCCCAAAGCACAGAGAGAGCCCCAAATTACCCCAAAACCAGCCCAAAGTTACCCCAAAGCACAGAGAGAGCCCCAAATTACCCCAAAACAGCCCAAAGTTACCCCAAAGCACAGAGAGAGCCCCAAATTACCCCAAAACCAGCCCAAAGTTACCCCAAAGCACAGAGAGAGCCCCAAATTACCCCAAAACAGCCCAAAGTTACCCCAAAGCACAGAGAGAGCCCCAAATTACCCCAAAACCAGCCCAAGTTATACCAAAGGCATAGACAGAATCCCAAATTACCCGATCTCAAGTCCCACAGGTGACCCCAAATCCCATAACCCCAAATCTCTTCAGTGCCCCCATAACTCACAGGCACAGCTCCCTGTGCCCCTGTGCCCTGCCTTTTTGGGGCCGGGTGCGTCCCCGCCTTGGCCTTGCGCTTGTCCCGTTTGTGCTGCTGATCCTGATCCCAATCCCACAGCTGCCCCCAAACCCCACAGCTGACCCCAAACCCCACAGCTGACCCCAAACCCCACAGCTGACCCCAAACCCCACAGCTGCCCCCAAACCCCACAGCTGACCCCAAACCCCACAGCTGACCCCAAACCCCACAGCTGCCCCCATAACTCACAGGCTCTGTTCCCTGTGCCCCCTTGTCCCGTTCCTGTCCCAGCCCCAGGAATGTTCCCTTCATCTTGGCCGCCATGTCCAAGTCCCTCTTGGTGAACTGGATCCTCTGCAACGGCACTTCCCACATTTTGGGGTTTCTGAGGGGTTTGGGGTGATTTGGAGGGAGTTCCAAGAGGGATTTTGGGGTTTCTGAGGGGTTTGGGGAGGTCCCAAGAGGGTTTTGGTAAGGATTTTTTTCTGAGAGATTTCAGGAGGGGATTTCAGGGAGCTCCAAGAGGCATTTTGGGGTTTCTGAGGATTTGGGGTGATTTGAAGAGGTTCAAGAAGGGATTTGGGGTTTCTGAGGGATTTGGGGTTTTCTGAGTTTCTAGATTTCTAGGGGTTCTATTGGGGGATTTCAGGAAGGATTTTGGGGTTCTAAAGGAGTTTGGGAGGTTCCAGATGGATTTGGGTGTTTCTGAGGGATTTGGAGGAGTTCCAGGAGGCATTTTGGGAGGTTCCAGAGGGAATTTAGGGGTTTCTGAAGGATTTGGGGCATTTCTAGGAAGCTTTTCTGAGGGATTTTGAGGGGGATTTTTGGGTTTCTGAGGGATTTGGGCTTCTGGGGATTTGGGGCATTCCCAGCACGGATTTGGGGTTTTCTGACGGATTTCTGGGAGATTTTGAGGTTTCTGAGGGATTTGAGGGAATTCAGAGAGATTGGGGGTTTGAAAGTTTCTGAGGAATTTTGGGAAATTCAGAGAGATTTTAGAGGAGTTCCCAGAGGGATTTGGGGGTTTCAAGCAGATTTTTGGAGGTTCCAGGTTGAATTGATGTTTCATCTTGGCATAGAAGGGAAACCTTTGGGAATTGCTGGCTGGAGTTCAGATTTTTTCCCAGAATTTCAGGGGACTTTTCCCAGAATTTCAGGATTTGTATCGATTGAAGGGTTTTGGGCAAGGTTCCCATTCTCAGATTTTTCCAGAATTCTGGTATTTTTCTCAGATTTGGCACACTTTGTATAAGGAACTTTTAGTTCAATGTTTAGAATTTGAGGTTTTTGATTTTTTTTTCCCAGAATTTCAGGATTTTTCCTCAAATTTCAGAATTTTTTTCCAAATTCAGATTTTTCCAAATGATTTGCCCCAACTCACACGTGTTTGTAGAAGGGAAGCTTGGGGTTCCAGGTGATTTAGGAATATTTAGGCGATTTTGTTTTTTTTTGAATTGATTTTTCTGCTTTTTTAATTAGATTTCAGGTTTTCCAGAATTTCAGAGTTTTTCCAATCTTGGTTTTTCCCCAAATTTGGTTTTCCACCATGATTCTGTCAACAGGTGGGTTTCCATTAATGAGAGGCAGCCAGATTTGTTGTTTTGTTTGCTTGTGGTTTGGTTTAATGGCTGTCCTTCCCTGAGAATTTCGGGTTTTCCTGGGGACAGCACAGGGACAGTGGGGACAATGGGGACAGGGACAGGGATGGGGACAATGGGGACAGCACAGGGACAGTGGGGACAGGTGACATTGGGGACAGCACAGGGACAGTGGGGACAATGGGGACAGCACAGGGACAGTGGGGACAGCACAGGGACAGTGGGGACATTGGGGACAGCACAGGGACATTGGGGACAATGGGAACAGCACAGGGACAGTGGCGACAATGGGGACACAACAGTGACAACAGGGACAGGGCCTTCAGCTCTGGGGACAAGAAAGGACAAGGACAGAGGTGACACTGGGGACAGGGTGAGGGGACAGGTGACCATGGAGACAGGGACTGCTTTGGCTCTGGGAACACGTAGGACAATGACAGGGACAAGGAAATGATGGGGACAAGGTGAGGGCACAGGGACTGCTCTGGGGACAGGGACAAGGACAGGTGACAGTGGGAACAGGGACAGCTCTGGGGACACACACAGGACACATGGAGAGGTGAAAACAGGGACAGTGACAAGGACAGGTGACAGTGGGGAGACACAGACAAGTGACAGTCTGGACAGGGACAAGGACAGGTGACAGTGGGGACACACAGACAGGTGACAGTCTGGACAGGGACAAGGACAGGTGACAATGGGGACAGGTTGAGGTTGTTGGTGTCGATGGTGTGGTTGGGGCGGGGGTCCTGCACTGCCATGGCCGGGACCCTCTGTGGGGACGGGGGGATCTGGGGGGGACTGGGACCCCTTCACCCCCTGGAACCTCCAAATCCAGCCCAGACCCACCTAAACCCTCCCAAATACCCTCAGACCCCTGCCAGTTCCCCCAAAATTTAACCCAGACCCAGCTGAGACCCCCTCCCCAAACCCTTCCAAACCCCCCACAAAGCCCCTCAGACTCCCCAAACCCCCCAGACCCACCTCAGAACCCCAGACCCTCCCAGTTCCTCTCAAAACCTCCTCAGACCCCTCTAAAACCCTCCAGACCCTCTCAAGCTCACCCCAAAGCCCCTCAGAACCCCCCCATTCCCCAAACCCACCTCAGAGCCCCTATTTCCTTCAACCCTCCCCAAAGCCCCCAGCCCCCAAATCCTCCATTTCTCGTCAGACCCAATCCACAGCCCCCAGTTCTTTCCAAAGCCCCCAAGTTCCTCTCAGAGACCCAGAAAATGTC
>JAREIS010003606.1:0-16805 GCA_030060385.1 Muscicapa striata striata | reverse complement strand
TTTGACCTTAGAGGATCTTCTGTGGCCTTTGGACTTGCTTCTCTAGGACCAGACATTGTTCAATCAAGAGAGGATTACCTTCTGCGGCCATCCATTGCCTTTTGGTTATTTAGTAACTGAGGTTTGGTATCTCAAAGACGGCTTTCATTTCTATGTCGCTTGTAGATTCTATATTCTCAGGGTCCCTTGGTGAGGATTCATATTTGCAAGATTTTCCTGGCTCATTTTCTCCAACACCCTCCCAGTTTCTTAATACCATCTAGGAGGAAGATACAGTCTCTCCAGAAGTAGCCAGGATTCTCAGTGGTGGCGTCATTAGTCTAGGAGAAATCCTGATAATTTTGGAATTTTAGCTGTCAGACGCCCAGTCTCAGGCCCATTGCCCTGACACTAACATTTGCCATTTTGGCTCTGAAAACCACACCTCCCAGTTTCTAATAGCAGTTTGAGGAAGTCATTGTCTCTCTCCAAGTAGCCAGGATTCTATGTAGTGGCATTTTTAGTCTGTGAGAAACTTGATCATTTCGGAATTTTAACTCTCAGAAGCGCCTGTCTCAGGCCCATTGCCCTGACACGAACATTTGCCATTTTGGCTCTGAAAAACCACACCCTCCCAGATTCTTAATAGCAGTTTGGAGGAAGTCATTGTCTCTCCAAAAGTAGCCAGGATTCTAATTGGTGGCATTTTTAGTCTGGGAAAAATCTTGATCATTTCGGAATTTTAGCTGTCAGACGCCCAGTCTCAGGCCCATTGCCCTGGACACGAACATAGGCCATTTTCCTTCTGAAGAACCACACCATCCCAGTTTCTTAATAGCAGTTTGCAGGAAGTCATTGTCTCTCCAAAAGCAGCCAGGATTCTATGTAGTGACATTTTTAGTCTGTGAGAAATCCTGATCATTTCGGAATTTTAACTCTCAGAGGCGCCGTCTCAGGCCCATTGAACTGGACACGAACATTTGCCATTTTGGCTCTGAAAAAAACCACACCCTCCAAGTTTCTTAATAGCAGTTTGGAGGAAGTCATTGTCTCTGCAAAAGTAGCCAGGATTCTATGTAGTGGCATTTTTAGTCTGGGAGATATGCTGATCATTTCTGAATTTTAGCTGTCAGACGCCCAGTCTCAAGCCCACTGCCCGGGACACGGACATTTGCAATTTTCTCTGTGAAAAAACCACACCCTCCCAGTTTCTTAATAGCAGTTTGGAGGAAGTCATTGTCTCTCCAAAAGTAGCCAGGATTCTAAGTGGTGGCATCTTTAGTCTAGGAGAAATCCTGATCATTTCGGAATTTTAGCTGTCAGACGCCCAGTCTCAGGCCCACTGCCCTGGACACGAACATTTGCCATTTTGGCTCTGGAAAAAACCACACCCTCCCAGTTTCTTAATAGCAGTTTGGAGGAAGTCATTGTCTCTCCAAAAGTAGCCAGGATTCCTTGTAGTGGCATTTTTAGTCTGGGAGAAATCCTGATCATTTCAGAATTTTAACTCTCAGAAACGCCGTCTCAGGCCCATTGCCCTGGACACGAACATTTGCCATTTTGGCTGTGAAAAAAACCACACCCTCCCAGTTTCTTAATAGCAGTTTGGAGGAAGTCATTGTCTCTCCAAAAGCAGCCAGGATTCTATGTAGTGGCATTTTTAGTCTGGGAGAAATCCTGATCATTTCGGAATTTTAGCTGTCAGACGCCCAGTCTCAGGCCCACTGGCCGGACACGGACATTTGCAATTTTTGCTCTGAAAAAACCACACCCTCCCAGTTTCCTAATAGCAGTTTGGAGGAAGTCATTGTCTCTCCAAAAGTAACCAGGATTCTATGTAGTGGCATTTTTAATCTGTGAAAAATCCTGATCCTTTCGGAATTTTAACTCTCAGAGGCGCCGTCTCAGGCCCATTGCCCTGGACACGAACATTTGCCATTTTGGCTCTGAAAAAAACCACACCCTCCCAGTTTCTTAATACCAGTTTGGAGGAAGACATTTTATATGCAATCGTAGCCAAGGTTCTAAGGGGTGGCATCTTTAGTCTGGGAGAAATCCTGATCCTTTGGAATTTTAGTTGTCAGGACGCCCAGTCTCAGGCCCGTTGCCCTGACACGAACGTAGGCCATTTTCCTGCTGAGAAACCTGACACCCTCCCAGTTTCTTAATACCATCTAGGAGGAAGATACAGTCTCTCCAGAAGTAGCCAGGATTCTCAGTGGTGGCGTCATTAGTCTAGGAGAAATCCTGATCATTTCGGAATTTTAGCTGTCAGACGCCCAGTCTCAGGCCCACTGCCCGGGACACGGACATTTGCAATTTTGGCTCTGAAAAAAACCACACCCTCCCAGTTTCTTAATAGCAGTTTGGAGGAAGTCATTGTCTCTCCAAAAGCAGCCAGATTCTATGTAGTGGCATTTTTAGTCTGTGGGAAATCCTGATAATTTCGGAATTTAAACTCTCAGAAACGCCGTCTCAGGCCCATTGCCCGGGACACGAACATTTGCCATTTTGGCTCTGAAAAAAACCACACCCTCCCAGTTTCTTAATAGCAGTTTGGAGGAAGTCATTGTCTCTCCAAAAGCAGCCAGGATTATATGTAGTGGCATTTTTAGTCTGGGAGAAATCCTAAACATTTCGGAATTGTAGCTGTCAGACGCCCAGTCTCAGGCCCATTGCCCGGGACACGGACATTTGCAAATTTCTCTCTGAAAAAAACACACCCTCCCAGTTTCTTAATAGCAGTTTGGAGGAAGTAATTGTCTCTCCAGAAGTAGCCTGGATTCTAAGTGGTGTCATCTTTAGTCTAGGAGAAATCTTGATCATTTCGGAATGTTAGCTGTCAGACGCCCAGTCTCAGGCCCATTGCCCTGGATACTAACATTTGCCATTTTGGCTCTGAAAAAAAAACACACCCTCCCAGTTTCTTAATAGCAGTTTGGAGGAAGTCATTGTCTCTCGAAAAGCAGCCAGGATTCTAAGTGGTGGCATCTTTAGTCTGGGAGAAATCCTGATCCTTTTGAAATTTTAGTTGTCAGACGCACAGTCTCAGGCCACTTGCCCTGGCTACCAACATGGGCCATTTTCCATCTGAAAAACCACACCCTCCCAGTTTCTTAATACCAGTTTGGAGGTAGTGTTGGTCTCTCAAAAGTAGCCAGGCTTCTAACTGCTGCCATCTTTAGTCTGCGAGAAAACATTAGGTTTGGAATTTTAGCAGGCCAAATCCCAGTCTCATGACCATGCCCCTACAGGCAAAGAAGGGCCTATTTCTCTGTGAAATAAAGATCACCTCACCACTATTGTAATATCCATTTAAAGGAGGCTTTTGGCACTCCGTGAACGGCCAGGGTTCTCAGTGGTGCCGTTTTTAGTCTGGAGAAACTTGATTCGTTCGGAATTGTAGTTGTCAGACGCTCACTCTCAGGCCAAGGGCTCTGGATATGAACATTGGCAATTTTCCCTCTGAAAAACACCATACCCTCCCAGTATTTAATAGCAGTTTTGAGGAAGATATTGTCTCTCTAAAAGTAGCCAGGGTTCTCAGTGGTGGCATTTTTAGTCTGTGAGAAATCCTGATCATTTCGGGAATTTTAACTCTCAGAAACTCCGTCTCAGGCCCATTGCCCTGGACACGAACATTTGCCATTTTGGCTCTGAAAAACCACACCTCCCAGTTTTTAACAGCAGTTTGAAGGAAGTCATTGTCTCTCCAAAAGCAGCCAGGATTATATGTAGTGGCATTTTTAGTCTGGGAGAAATCCTAAACATTTCGGAATTTTAGCTGTCAGACGCCCAGTCTCAGGCCCACTGCCCGGGACACGGACATTTGCAATTTTCTCTCTGAAAAAACCACACCCTCCCAGTTTCTTAATAGCAGTTTGGAGGAAGTCATTGTCTCTCCAGAAGTAGCCTGGATTCTAAGTGGTGGCATCTTTAGTCTAGGAGAAATCTTGATCATTTCGAATGTTAGCTGTCAGACACCCGGT
Organism: Muscicapa striata striata; assembly: GCA_030060385.1. Classification (NCBI taxonomy): domain Eukaryota; kingdom Metazoa; phylum Chordata; class Aves; order Passeriformes; family Muscicapidae; genus Muscicapa; species Muscicapa striata. The sequence goes on along the minus strand of JAREIS010003606.1, from coordinate 12,837 downwards.
CTCAGGCTCATTGCCCTGGACACGAACATTTGCCATTTTTGCTCTGAAAAAAACACACCTCCCAGTTTCTTAATAGCAGTTTGGAGGAAGTCATTGTCTCTCCAAAAGCAGCCAGGATTCTAAGTGGTGGCATCTTTAGTCTGGGAGAAATCCTGATCCTTTTGAAATTTTAGTTGTCAGACGCCCAGTCTCAGGCCACTTGCCCTGGCTACCAACATGGGCCATTTTCCATCTGAAAACCACACCCTCCCAATTTCTTAATACCAGTTAGGAGGTAGTGTTGGTCTCTCCAAAAATAGCCAGGCTTCTAACTGCTGGCATCTTTAGTCTGCGAGTAAACATTAGGTTTGGAATTTTAGCAGGCCAAAGAAGGGCCTATTTCTCTGTGAAATAAAGATCACCTCACCCTTTTTGTAATATCCATTTAAAGGAGGCTTTGGCACTCCGTGAACGGCCAGGGTTCTCAGTGGTGCCGTTTTTTAGTCTGGGAGAAACCTGATTCCTTCGGAATTTTAGTTGTCAGACGCCCAGTATCAGGCCAAGGGCTCTGGATATGAACATTGGCAATTTTCCCTCTGAAAACACCACACCCTCCCAGTATTTAATAGCAGTTTTGAGGAAGATATTGTCTCTCTAAAAGTAGCCAGGGTTCTCAGTGGTGGCATTTTTAGTCTGTGAGAAATCCTGATTCCTTCCGAATTTGAGGTTTCAGACGCCCTGTCTGAGGGCTAGGTCACTGGATAAGAACATGTGCCATTTTCCCTCTGAAAACCACACCCTCCCAGTTTCTTAATACCAGTTTGGAGGAAGATATTTTATATGCACTCATAGCCAAGGTTCTAAGGGGTGGCATCTTTAGTCTGGGAGAAACTTGATCCTTTCGAATTTTAGTTGTCAGACGCCCAGTCTCAGGCCCATTGCCCTGGTCACGAACATAGGACATTTTCCCGCTGAAAAACATCACACACCCTCCTGTTTCTTAATACCAGTTTAGGGGAAGAGATTTTATCTGCAATAGTAGCCAAGGATCTCAGTGGTGGCATTTTTAGTCTGGGAGAAATCCTGATTCCTTCGGAATTTGAGGTTTCAGACGCCCAGTCTCAGGCCAAGGCCCTGGATATGAACACTGGCAATTTTCCCTCTGTAAAAACCACACCCACCCAGTTCCTTAATACCATCTAGGAGGAAGATACAGTCTCTCCAGAAGTAGCCAGGGTTCTCTGTGGTGGCGTCATTAGTCTAGAGAAATCTTGATCAATTCGAATTTTAGCTGTCAGACGCCCAGTCTCAGGCCCATTGCCCTGGACACGGACATTTGCCATTTTCTCTCTGAAAAAAACCACACCGTCCCCGTTTCTTAATAGCAGTTTGGAGAAGTCATTGTCTCTCCAAAATAGCCAGGATTTTAATTGGTGGCATTTTTAGTCTGGGAGAAATCCTGATTCCTTCGAATTTGAGGTTTCAGACGCCCAGTCTGAGGCCAATAGCCCTGGACACGAACGTAGGTCATTTTCCTGCTGAAAACATGACACCCTCCCAGTTTCTTAATACCATCTAGGAGGAAGATACAGTCTCTCCAGAAGTAGCCAGGATTCTCAGTGGTGGCGTCATTAGTCTAGGAGAAATCCTGATCATTTCGAATTTTAGCTGTCAAACGCCCAGTCTCAGGCCCATTGCCCTGGACACTAACATTTGCCATTTTGGCTCTGAAAAAACCACACCTCCCAGTTTCTTAATAGCAGTTTGGAGGAAGTCATTGTCTCTCCAAAAGTAGCCAGATTCTATGTAGTGGCATTTTAGTCTGGGAGAAATCCTGATCATTTCGAATTTTAACTCTCAGAGGCGCCGTCTCAGGCCCTTTTCTCTGGACAAGAACATTTGCCATTTTGGCTCTGAAAAAAACCACACCCTTCAAGTATCTTAATAGCAGTTTGGAGGAAGTCATTGTATCTCCAGAAGTAGCCTGGATTCTAAGTGGTGGCATCTTTTGTCTAGGAGAAATCTTGATCATTTCGGAATTTTAGCTGTCAGACGCCCAGTCTCAGGCCCATTGCCCTGGTCACTAACATTTGCCATTTTGAGTCTGAAAACCACACCCTCCCAGTTTCTTAATAGCAGTTTGGAGGAAGTCATTGTCTCTCGAAAGCAGCCAGGATTCTAAGTGGTGGCATCTTTAGTCTGGGAGAAATCCTGATCCTTTGAAATTTTAGTTCTCAGACGCCCAGTCTCAGGCCACTTGCCCTGGCTACCAACATGGGCCATTTTCCATCTGAAAAAAACCACACCCTCCCAGGTTCTTAATACCAGTTTGGAGGTAGTGTTGGTCTCTCCAAAAGTAGCCAGGCTTCTAACTGCTGGCATCTTTAGTCTCAAGTAGTAAACATTAGGTTTGGAATTTTAGCAGGCCAAAGCCCAGTCTCAGGACCATGCCCCTGCATGCAAAGAAGGGCCTATTTCTCTGTGAAATAAAGATCACCTCACCACTATTGTAATATCCATTTAAAGGAGGCTTTGGCACTCCGTGAACGGCCAGGGTTCTCAGTGGTGCCGTTTTAGTCTGGGAGAAATCCTGATTCCTTGGGAATTTTAGTTGTCAGACGCCCAGTCTCAGGCCAAGGGCTCTGGATATGAACATTGGCAATTTTCCTCTGAAAACACCACACCCTCCCAGTATTTAATAGCAGTTTTGAGGAAGATATTGTCTCTCTAAAAGTAGCCAGGGTTCTCAGTGGTGGCATTTTTAGTCTGGGAGAAATCCTGATTCCTTCGAATTTGAGGTTTCAGACGCCCTGTCTGAGGGCTAGGTCACTGGATAAGAACATGTGCCATTTTCGCTCTGAAAAACCCACACCCTCCTGTTTCTTAATACCAGTTTAGGGAAGACATTTTATCTGCAATAGTAGCCAAACGATCTCAGTGGTGGCATTTTTAGTCTGGGAGAAAATCTTGATCATTTCGAATTTGAGGTTTCAGACGCCCAGTCTCAGGCCAAGGGCCCTGGATATGAACACTGGCAATTTTCCCCTGTAAAACCAAACCCACCCAGTTTCTTAATACCATCTAGGAGGAAGATACAGTCTCTCCAGAAGTAGCCAGGATTCTCAGTGGTGGCGTCTTTAGTCTAGGAGAAATCTTGATCAATTCGGAATTTTAGCTGTCAGACGCCCAGTCTCAGGCCCATTGCCCTGGACACGGACCTTTGCCATTTTCTCTCTGAAAAAAAGCACACCCTCCCAGTTTCTTAAGAGCAGTTTGGAGGAAGTAATTGTCTCTCCAAAAGTAGCCAGGATTCTAATTGGTGGCATTTTTAGTCTGGGAGAAATCCTGATTCCTTCGGAATTTGAGGTTTCAGACGCCCAGTCTCAGGCCAAGGGCCCTGGATATGTACACAGGCAATTTTCCCTCTGTAAAAACCACACCCACCCAGTTTCTTAATACTATCTAGGAGGAAGATACAGTCTCTCCAGAAGTAGCCAGGATTCTCAGTGGTGGCGTCATTAGTCTAGGAGAAATCCTGATCAATTCGGAATTTTAGCTGTCAGACGCCCAGTCTCAGGCCCATTGCCCTGGACACTAACATTTGCCATTTTGGCTCTGAAAAAAACCACACCCTCCCAGTTTCTTAAGAGCAGTTTGGAGGAAGTCATTGTCTCTCCAAAAGTAGCCAGGATTCTATGTAGTGGCATTTTTAGTCTGGGAGAAATCCTGATCATTTCGGAATTTTAGCTGTCAGACGCCCAGTCTCAGGCCCATTGCCCAGGACACGAACATTTGCAATTTTGACTCTGAAAAAAACCACACCCTCCCAGTTTCTTAATAGCAGTTTGGAGGAAGTCATTGTCTCTCCAGAAGTAGCCTGGATTCTAAGTGGTGGCATCTTTAGTCTGGGAGAAATCCTGATCCTTTTGAAATTTTAGTTGTCAGACGCCCAGTCTCAGGCCACTTGCCCTGGCTACCAACATGGGCCATTTTCCATCTGAAAAAACCACACCCTCCCAGTTTCTTAATACCAGTTTGGAGGTAGTGTTGGTCTCTCCAAAAGTAGCCAGGCTTCTAACTGCTGGCATTTTTAGTCTGCGAGTAAACACTAGGTTTGGAATTTTAGCAGGCCAAAGCCCAGTCTCAGGACCATGCCCCTGCATGCAAAGAAGGGCCTATTTCTCTGTGAAATAAAGATCACCTCACCACTATTGTAATATCCATTTAAAAGAGGCTTTTGGCTCTCCGTGAACGGCCAGGGTTCTCAGTGGTGCCGTTTTTAGTCTGGGAGAAATCCTGATTCCTTCGGAATTTTAGTTGTCAGACGTCCTGTCTCAGGCCAAGGGCTCTGGATATGAACATTGGCAATTTTCCCTCTGAAAAACACCACACCCTCCCAGTATTTAATAGCAGTTTTGAGGAAGATATTGTCTCTCTAAAAGTAGCCAGGGTTCTCAGTGGTGGCATTTTTAGTCTGGGAGAAATCCTGATTCCTTCCGAATTTGAGGTTTCAGACGCCCAGTCTCAGGCCAAGGGCCCTGGATATGAACACTGGCAATTTTCCCTCTGTAAAAACCACACCCACCCAGTTTCTTAATACAATCTAGGAGGAAGATACAGTCTCTCCAGAAGTAGCCAGGGTTCTCTGTGGTGGCGTCTTTAGTCTAGGAGAAATCTCGATCAATTCGGAATTTTAGCTGTCAGATGCCCAGTCTCAGGCCCATTGCCCTGAACACTATCATTTGCCATTTTGGCTCTGAAAAAAACCACACCCTCCCAGTTTCTTAATAGCAGTTTGGAGGAAGTCATTGTCTCTCCAAAAGCAGCCAGGATTCTATGTAGTGGCATTTTTAGTCTGGGAGAAATCCTGATCATTTCGGAATTTTAACTCTCAGAAACGCCGACTCAGGCCCATTGCCCTGGATACGAACATTTGCAATTTTGACTCTGAAAAAAACCACACCATCCCAGTTTCTTAATAGCAGTTTGGAGGAAGTCATTGTCTCTCCAAAAGCAGCCAGGATTCTAATTGGTGGCATTTTTAGTCTGGGAGAAATCCTGATTCCTTTGGAATTTGAGGTTTCAGACGCCCAGTCTGAGGCCAATAGCCCTGGACACGAACGTAGGCCATTTTCCTGCTGAAAAACATGACACCCTCCCAGTTTCTTAATACCATCTATGAGGAAGATACAGTCTCTCCAGTAGTAGCCAGGATTCTCAGTGGTGGCGTCATTAGTCTAGGAGAAATCCTGATCATTTCGGAATTTTAGCTGTCAGACGCCCAGTCTCAGGCCCACTGCCCTGGACACGAACATTTGCCATTTTGGCTCTGAAAAAACCCCACCCTCCCAGGTTCTTAATAGCAGTTTGGAGGAAGTCATTGTCTCTCCAAAAGCAGCCAGGATTCTATGTAGTGGCATCTTTAGTCTGGGAGAAATCCTGATCATTTCGGAATTTTAGCTGTCAGACGCCCAGTCTCAGGCCACTTGCCCTGGCTACAAACCTGGGCCATTTTCCATCTGAAAAAAACCACACCCTCCCAGTTTCTTAATACCAGTTTGGAGGTAGTGTTGGTCTCTCCAAAATTAGCCAGGCTTCTTACTGCTGGCATCTTTAGTGTGCGGGAAAACATTAGGTTTGGAATTTTAGCAGGCCGAAATCCAGTCTCAGGACCATGCCCCTGCATGCAAAGGAGGGCCTATTTCTCTGTGAAATAAAGATCACTTCACCCCTTTCGTAATATCCATTTAAAGGAGTCTTTTGGCACTCCGTGAACGGCCAGGGTTCTCAGTGGTGCAGTTTTTAGTCTGGGAGAAATCCTGATTCCTTCGGAATTTTAGTTGTCAGATGCCCAGTCTCAGGCCAAGGGCTCTGGATATGAACATTGGCAATTTTCCCTCTGAAAAACACCTCACCCTCCCAGTATTTAATAGCAATTTTGAGGAAGATGGTTGTTATAAATAAGCACAACGGGCCTTAAAAAGCCAATTATGTAGCCAATTTATTATTACAGAAAAGAGTAAGCAAAGATGCAGCGCTGGGCGACGGGGGGGAAGGGTCGCTGCCTTCCCCAAAATCCACCGCCGCACCGATTGTGTTCCGGGTCCCCCTTTTTAGGGTCTCCGCTCTCTCTGCCAGGTCATCCTTCCGGCCACTTCGCGCTTGCTCCGTCAGTTGCTAGGGGTCTTTTCCTGTCTCCTGGTGGTTTTTGATGAGGGTTCATCGCGGTCTTTTTGGCATCTCCTTTCTTGAACCTAGCGCTACAATTATCTACAGGCATTTGTGAACATGCAAAGGCTAGCGATTATCCCGTCCTTGCGGGCTCGCCAGCAAGGCGGGATAATTTACAACCAGCTTCCTTTCAAGGTCTGTTAGATAAGTGAGGCAAAAGGCTTATCTAAACAAAGGAGGACACTAGGGCAGTTAACTGTCTCACTGCGAGACACTAGGCGGGCAAAAGGTCACTCTTTTTATTACATTACCTATTCCCATGTAGGGTTGTTTGTTTATACACTCTTTTCCTCAATGAGTAATAGACAGTGAACAAAAGGTCACTTGTTTCATCACAATATTGTCTCTCTAAAAGTAGCCAGGGTTCTCAGTGGTGGCATTTTTAGTCTGTGAGAAATCCTGATTCCTTCCGAATTTGAGGTTTCAGACGCCCTGTCTGAGGGCTAGGTCACTGGATAAGAACATGTGCCATTTTCCCTCTGAAAAAAACCACCCTCCCTGTTTCTTAATACCAGTTTGGAGGAAGACATTTTATATTCAATCGTAGCCAAGGTTCTAAGGGTGGCATCTTTAGTCTGGGAGAAATCCTGATCCTTTCGAATTTTAGTTGTCAGACGCCCAGTCTCAGGCCCATTGCCCTGGTCACGAACATAGGCCATTTTCCCGCTGAAAAACATCACACCCTCCCAGTTTATTAATACCAGTTTGGGGGAAGACATTTTATCTGCAATAGTAGCCAAGGATCTCAGTGGTGGCATTTTTAGCCTGGGAGAAATCCTGATTCCTTCGGAATTTGAGGTTTCAGACGCCCAGTCTCAGGCCAAGGGCCCTGGATATGAACACTGGCAATTTTCCCTCTGTAAAAACCACACCCACCCAGTTTCTTAATACCATCTAGGAGGAAGATACAGTCTCTCCAGAAGTAGCCAGGATTCTCAGTGGTGGCGTCATTAGTCTAGGAGAAATCCTGATCATTTCGGAATTTTAGCTGTCAGACGCCCAGTCTCAGGCCCATTGCCCTGGACACGAACATTTGCCATTTTGGCTCTGAAAAAAACCACACCCTCCCAGTTTCTTAATAGCAGTTTGAAGGAAGTCATTGTCTCTCGAAAAGCAGCCAGGATTCTAAGTGGTGGCATCTTTAGTCTGGGAGAAATCCTGATCCTTTTGAAATTTTAGTTGTCAGACGCCCAGTCTCAGGCCACTTGCCCTGGCTACCAACATGGGCCATTTTCCATCTGAAAAAAACCACACCCTCCCAGTTTCTTAATACCAGTTTGGAGGTAGTGTTGGTCTCTCCAAAAGTAGCCAGGCTTCTAACTGCTGGCATCTTTAGTCTGCGAGAAAACATTAGGTTTGGAATTTTAGCAGGCCAAAGCCCAGTCTCAGGACCATGCCCCTGCATGCAAAGGAGGCCTATTTCTCTGTGAAATAAAGATCACCTCACCACTATTGTAATATCCTTTTAAAGGAGGCTTTTGGCACTCTGTGAACGGCCAGGGTTCTCAGTGGTGCCGTTTTTAGTCTGGGAGAAATCCTGATTCCTTGGGAATTTTAGTTGTCAGACGCCCAGTCTCAGGCCAAGGGCTCTGGATATGAACATTGGCAATTTTCCCTCTGAAAAACACCACACCCTCCCAGTATTTAATAGCAGTTTTGAGGAAGATATTGTCTCTCTAAAAGTAGCCAGGGTTCTCAGTGGTGGCATTTTTAGTCTGTGAGAAATCCTGATTCCTTCCGAATTTGAGGTTTCAAACACCCTGTCTGAGGGCTAGGTCACTGGATAAGAACATGTGCCATTTTCCCTCTGAAAAAAACCACACCCTCCCTGTTTCTTAATACTAGTTTGGAGGAAGACATTTTATATGCAATCGTAGCCAAGGTTCTAAGGGTGGCATCTTTAGTCTGGGAGAAATCCTGATCCTTTTCGGAATTTTAGTTGTCAGACGCCCAGTCTCAGGCCAAATCCTGATTCCTTCGAATTTGAGGTTTCAGACGCCCAGTCTCAGGCCAAGGGCCCTGGATATGAACACTGGCAATTTTCCCTCTGTAAAAACCACACCCTCCCAGTTTCTTAATACCATCTAGGAGGAAGATACAGTCTCTCCAGAAGTAGCCAGGATTCTCAGTGGTGGCGTCATTAGTCTAGGAGAAATCCTGATCATTTCGGAATTTTAGCTGTCAGACGCCCAGTCTCAGGCCCATTGCCCTGGACACTAACATTTGCCATTTTGGCTCTGAAAAAACCACACCCTCCCAGTTTCTTAATAGCAGTTTGGAGGAAGTCATTGTCTCTCCAAAAGCAGCCAGGATTCTATGTAGTGGCATTTTTAGTCTGGGAGAAATCCTGATCATTTCGGAATTTTAGCTGTCAGACGCCCAGTCTCAGGCCCACTGCCCGGGACACGGACATTTGCAATTTTCTCTCTGAAAAAACCACACCCTCCCAGTTTCTTAATAGCAGTTTGGAGGAAGTCATTGTCTCTCCAAAAGTAGCCTGGATTCTAAGTGGTGGCATCTTTAGTCTGGGAGAAATCTTGATCATTTCGGAATTTTAGCTGTCAGACGCCCAGTCTCAGGCCCATTGCCCTGGACACGAACATTTGCCATTTTGGCTCTGAAAAAACCACACCCTCCCAGTTTCTTAATAGCAGTTTGGAGGAAGTCATTGTCTCTCCAAAAGCAGCCAGGATTCTAGTTTCTTAATACCAGTTTGGAGGTAGTGTTGGTCTCTCCAAAAGTAGCCAGGCTTCTAACTGCTGGCATCTTTAGTTTGCGAGTAAACATTAGGTTTGGAATTTTAGCAGTCCAAAGCCCAGTCTCTGGACCATGCCCCTGCATGCAAAGAAGGGCCTATTTCTCTGTGAAATAAAGATCACCTCACCACTATTGTAATATCCATTTAAAGGAGGCTTTTGGCACTCCGTGAACGGCCAGGGTTCTCAGTGGTGCCGTTTTTAGTCTGGGAGAAATCCTGATTCCTTCGGAATTTTAGTTGTCAGACGTCCTGTCTCAGGCCAAGGGCTCTGGATATGAACATTGGCAATTTTCCCTCTGAAAAACACCACACCCTCCCAGTATTTAATAGCAGTTTTGAGGAAGATATTGTCTCTCTAAAAGTAGCCAGGGTTCTCAGTGGTGGCATTTTTAGTCTGTGAGAAATCCTGATTCCTTCCGAATTTGAGGTTTCAGACGCCCTGTCTGAGAGCTAGGTCACTGGATAAGAACATGTGCCATTTTCCCTCTGAAAAAAACCACACCCTCCCTGTTTCTTAATACCAGTTTGGAGGAAGACATTTTATATGCAATCGTAGCCAAGGTTCTCAGTGGTGGCATTTTTAGTCTGGGAGAAATCCTGATTCCTTCGGAATTTGAGGTTTCAGACGCCCAGTCTCAGGCCAAGGGCCCTGGATATGAACACCGGCAATTTTCCCTCTGTAAAAACCACACCCACCCAGTTTCTTAATACCATCTAGGAGGAAGATACAGTCTCTCCAGAAGTAGCCAGGGTTCTCAGTGGTGGCGTCTTTAGTCTATGTTCTAGGTTGAAGTTTATGTTGTGACTAGCTCCTCTCCCTGCCCCGCCCACGGAGCTGCCGGCCCTGTCGCAGCCCCCCCCCGGGGCTTTTGCTTTTGCTCGGCTGTGGCGGCTGCTTAGCTGCTTCCCCGGCTTGCTTTGCTACCCCCAGCTTGGCTGCTACCCCCAGCTTGGCTTTGCTGCCCCTCTTTCCCCCTCCCTTTCCCCCAAGATCGGAACCGGCTTCCAGAGGGAACACATCTGAACCTCAGAGAGTGCCGCTGGAAGCTTGCCAAAGAAGCTCTGCTGCCCTTCCCAGCGAAGATCTCCGAGTTCGTCTCTCTGTCTCGGTGAAATTTGTTTTGTTCTCCATCTGGGTCTGACTGGGAAGTGTTTTTTCTTGTGTTTTGTCAATAAACAAGTTTTTTCCACTTTCCCCCTGGAAAGAATCCTCTCTGAGTTCTTTAGGAGGTTTTTTTTTCCCAATTTGTCCTAAACTGGGACAAATAATTTGGTGGCCCGTACGGGGAAGCGGGAGAAAAAAGTGGAAAAAACTTTATTATAATAATAATATTCTGTTTTCGATGGCTGGTGTCGGTATGATGTCTGTTGAATCTATGATGTCTTTGGTTGTGGGAGTTTGCCTGTATATATGGTCTATGGGTTTCTTTAAAGTACTGATATCATTGTGGTCGTTAGGTCTATTTGCTTATCCGGAAATTTGGGAATTTGGGAATTTGGGGAATTTGGGGAATTTGGGAATTTGGGGAATTTGGGAATTTGGGGAATTTGGGAATTTGGGGAATTTGGGAATTTGGGAATTTGGGAATTTTGGGAATTTGGGAATTTGGGAATTTGGGAATTTGGGAATTTGGGGAATTTGGGAATTTGGGAATTTGGGGAATTTTGGGAATTTGGGAATTTGGGGAATTTGGGGGAATTTTGGGGAATTTTGGGAAGTTTGGGAGGATTTGGGGATTTTGGGGATTTTGGGGAATTGGGGATGAATTTGGGATATTTGGGGAATTTTTGGGGTATTTTTGAGGTGATTTTTGGGGCGAATTTGGGAAATTTGGGGGATTTTGGGGTGATTTAGAACTGATTTGGGGATAATTTTGGCTGGTTTTGGGATATTTTTGGGGACGATTTTTGGCTGATTTTGGGCTGAATTTTGGGCTGATTTTGGGGTGATTTTGGCTGATTTTGGGATAATTTTGGGCTAATTTTGGGCTGTTTTTGGGCTGATTTTGGGCTGATTTTGGGCTGTTTTTGGGCTGATTTTGGGGTGATTTTGGGGTGATTTTGGGCTGATTTTGGGATAATTTTGGGCTGTTTTTGGGCTGATTTTGGGCTGTTTTTGGGCTGATTTTGGGCTGATTTTGGGCTAATTTTGGGATAATTTTGGGCTAATTTTGGGCTTATTTTGGGATAATTTTGGGCTGATTTTGGGCTGTTTTTGGGCTGATTTTGGGCTGATTTTGGGCTGATTTTGGGCTGATGTTGGGCTGATTTTGGGCTGATTTTGGGATAATTTTGGGCTAATTTTTGGGCTTATTTTTGGATTTTGGGCTGTTTTTTGGGCTGATTTTGGGCTGATTTTGGGCTGTTTTTGGGCTGATTTTGGGCTGATTTTGGGCTGATTTTTAATTTTGGGATAATTTTTGATTTTGGGCTGTTTTTGGGCTGATTTTGGGATAATTTTGGGATAATTTTGGGCTGATTTTGGGCTGTTTTTGGGCTGTTTTTGAGCTGATTTTGGGATGATTTTGGGCTGATTTTGGGATAATTTTGGGCTGATTTTGGGCTGATTTTGATTTTGGCTGATTTTGGGCTGTTTTTGGGCTGATTTTGGGCTGATTTTGGGCTGATTTTGGGGATAATTTTGGGCTTTTGGGCTGATTTTGGGCTGATTTTGGGCTGTTTTTGGGCTGTTTTGGGCTGATTTGGGCTGGGGCTGTTTTTAGGCTGATTTTGGGCTGATTTTGGGCTGATTTTTGGGCTGATTTTGGGCTGATTTTGGGCTGATTTTGGGCTGATTTTGGGCTGATTTTGGGCTGATTTTGGGCTGATTTGGGCTGATTTTGGGCTGATTTTGGGCTGATTTTGGCTGGTTTCGGGGTGTCCCTCCAGGGCCTCAAAGGCGAATCCGCGATTTCGGCCCCAGGTGAGACCCCAAATTTGGGGACCCCAAAACATCCCTCGACCCTTCCCCACCCCACCCTTCTAAATTTCTCGGGTGAGGGCCCCAGGGACCCTAGACTGATGGGACCCCCCGAAAACCCGGACGGAGGGTGAGGATTGGGGGAAATTTGGGAATTTTGGGGGATTTTGGAAATTTTGGGGATTTTGGGGAGATTTTGGGAGGGGTTGGGGGAGAAATTTTGGGATTTGGGGAAAATTTGGGGATTTGGGGGTGGATTTTGGGTGAATTTTCTGTGGATTTTTAGGGATTTCTTTTGGGATTTTGGGGTGATTTTTGGGGGATTTTAAGGTGGATTTGGGGGATTTTGGGGGATTTTAGGGTAGATTTTGGGGGTGAATTTTGGGCATTTTGGGGCAGATTTTGGAGGGATTTTGGGAGTTTGGGGTGAATTTTTGGGTGAATTAAGGATTTTGGGCATTTTAGGGAAGATTTTGGGGTGGATTTTGGGATTTTTGGGGGTGAATTCAGGGGATTTTGGGGTGGATTTTGGGTGAATTTTTAGGGATTTTTTGGGGTGAATTTTGGGGGCGGATTTTGGGGTCAGGTCAGGGGATTTTGGGCTGAATTTTGGGGTGAATTTTGGGGTGAATTTTGGGTGTGAATTTTGGGGAGTTGGGGTGAATTTTGGGATTTTTGGGGTGGATTTTGGGGGTGAATTAGGAGAGATTTTGGGTGAATTTTAGGTGATTTTAGAATTGGATTTGGGTGATTTTGTAGGTGATTTTGGGTGGATTTTTGGGTGAATTTTGGGTGATTTTCAGATTGGATTTTGGGGTGAATTTTAGGTTTTGGGTGGATTTTGGGGTGAATTTTGGGTTTGGGGTGTATTTTAGGATGAATTTTGGGTGATTGGTGATTTTGGGTGATTTTGGGGATTTTGGGTGATTTTGGTGGATTTTGGGTGATT
>JAREIS010003604.1:0-12250 GCA_030060385.1 Muscicapa striata striata | reverse complement strand
ACTTTTACTGTTTTTCTCGGTTGAATTTGCCTCTCTATTTCATTTGAACCACTGAAGTTCATTTATCCTTTCTTCTCATTCAGAGCTTCGAGCATTTCAGCAAGTTTTCTTTTTCCAGCACCTCTACTCATCTCAGGCCATTTAGCTGGTCACCTTTATGAATTTCGGATTCTTCATCGATTTCATTTCATTCATCATATCTCCTTCCTGCCAGGTTTTCAGACTTGTCTCCATTTCAGGATTTCATCCCTTCCTGAAGAAATTCCTTTCAGAAGGGAATGAAATCCTCAATTTCTCTCACCATTTCATTTTTTAGCAACCACTCTGAAGATTCTATTTTATCCTTTCTTCCTTCATTTCAGGAGGCTTTTCCAAGTCATTTCAGCAAGTTTTTCCTTTATTTCCAGCCACCTCTACTCATCTCAGGCCATTTCAGCGTGGTCACCCCCTTTATGAATTTCCGGGATTTCTTCCATCGCATTTCATTTCATTGCATCATATCTCCTTTCCTGCGGGTTTCTCAGACTTTGTCCTGCCATTTCAGGATTTCATTCCCTTTCCTGAAAGGAAATCATTCCCTTCAGGAAAGGGAATGAAATCCTGCAAATTCAATGAGCATCATTTGGGCAAGCTTTGGTGCATATTCCTGCACTTCCTGTCATCCCATGTACTTTTAGTGTTTTCTTCAGTTTCGGGATTTTCCCCTGGGTTTTTCGCCATTTCGTTTTTTTTAACAGCCTCTCAACAGGCTCTGGTTTTTCCTTTCCTCCGTGGTTTCAGTATGTTCTTAGGGATATTTGAGCAAGTTTTGGGCCACTTGTCTGCACTGCCTTTCATCCCAGTCACTTTTACTGTTTTCTCTCGGTTTCGGAATTTGCCCTCCCTTTCTCTCGCCATTTCATTTTACCCCCTTTATGAATTTCCGGGATTTCTTCCATCGCATTTCATTTCATTTCATCATATCTCCTTTCCTGCTAGGTTTCTCAGACTTGTCCTGCCATTTCAGGTTCATTCCTTTCTTGAAAGAAGGATTTCCTTTCAGGAAAGGGAATGAAATCCTGCGAAATCAATGAGCATCATTTGGGCAAGCTTTGCATATTCCTGCACTTCCTGACATCCATACTTTATGTTTTCGGTTTGAATTTCCTTTTTAACCTTTTCTTTACCTCTCAACGGCTCGGTTTTCTTTCCTCTGTTCGATGTTTTGGGATATTTGACAATTTGGGCCCTTTCTGCACTACTTTCCCAGTCCTTTATGTTTCTTCTTGATTTGCCCTCTTTCTCTCGCCATTTTTTTTACCATCTGAAGATTCTATTTATCCTTTCTTCCTTCATTTCGGAGCTTTTCAGTCATTTCGCAAGTTTTCTTTATTTCAGCCACCTCTTCTCATCTCAGGCCATTTCACTGGTCACCCTTTATGAATTTCGGTTTCTTCCATCGCATTTCATTTCATTGCATCATATCTCCTTTCCTCGGTTTCTCAGACTTTGTCCTGCCATTTCAGATTTCTTCCCTTTCCTGAAAGATCTTCCTTAGGAAGGAATGAAATCCTGCAATCAATGGCATCATTTGGGCAAGCTTTGGTGTATTCCTGCATTCTGCATCATGTCTTTTAGTGTTTTCTTCGGTTTGGATTTTCCTGTTTTTGCATTTGTTTTTTAACGCCTCTCAACAGGCCGTTTTCCTCTCCGTTTCATGTTTTGGATTTTGAAGTTTGCCTTGTCTGCTCTTATCAGTCTTACTGTTTTCTCGTTTGGATGCCTCTTCTCTCGCATTCATTTTAGCAACCACTCTGAATTCTATTTATCCTTTCTTCCTTCATTTCAGAATGCTTTTCAGCATTTCACAGTTTTCCTTTATTTCCAGCCACCTCTACTCATCTCAGGCCATTTCAGCGTGGTCACCCCCTTTATGAATTTCGGTTTCAATTTCATTTCATTCATCATATCTCCTTTCCTGCAGTTTTCAGACTTTGTCTCATTCAGATTTCATTCCCTTTCCTGAAAGAATTTCCTTTCAGGAAGGATAATCCTGCGCAATGGCATCATTTGGGCAAGCTTTGTGCATATTCCTGCCTTGTCATCCCATGTACTTAGTGTTTTCTTGGTTGGTTTTCCTGGTTTTTCCTCATTTTTTTAACAGCCTCTCACAGGCTCGTTTTCCTTTCCTCTGTGAGCATGTTTTGGGATATTTGAGCAATTTTGGGCCACTTGTCTGCACTACTTCTCATCATCCTTACCTACTGTTTTCCTCTCGTTTAGTTGCCCTCCTTTCTCTCCATTTCATTTTTTTAGCAACCACTCTTAAGATTCTATTTATCCTTTCTTCCTTCATTTCCAGATGGTTTTCTGTCATTTCACAAGTTTTGTTTTATTTCCAGCCACCTCTACTCATCTCAGGCCATTTCAGCGTGGTCACCCCTTTATGAATTTCGGATTCTTCCATGCATTTCATTTCATTACATCATATCTCCTTTCCTGCGGTTTCTCAGACTTTGTCCTGCCATTTCAGGTTTCATTCCCTTTCCTGAAGAATCCTTCCTTTCAGGAAGGAATGAAATCCTCTCATTCAATGAGCATCATTTGGGCAAGCTTTGGTGCATATTCCTGCACTTCCTGTCATCCTCATTCTATTTTTCTCAGTTGCATATTCCCTTTTGCATTTCGTTTTTTTTACAGCTCTCAACAGGCTCATTTCCTTTCCTCCAGGTTTTATGCATGTTTTAGGATTTATGTCAAGTTTTGGGACCTTCTTTCATAGCTTGTAATCCAGTCACTTTATGTTCCGTTTGAATTTGCCTCTTCTCCTTCGCATTTCATTTTTAACTTCTAAGATTTAGTTTTCCTTTTTCTTCATTTCGTTTTCAGCTCATTTCAGCGTTTTCTTTATTTCCTCCTCTATCATTCTAGGCATTTCAGCGTGGTTCCCTTTATGAATTTCTCGTTTTTCTGCATCTTGTTTCATTTCATCCTTCTCTCCTTTCTCGGTTTCTCGACTTGTCTATTTCACGTTTCATTCCCTTTCCTGAAGAATCTTCCTTTCAGGTTCGAATAAATCCTCTATCAATGGCATCACTTTGGGCACTTTTATATTCTGCACTTCCTGTCATCCATGTACTTTTAGTGTTTTCTCGTTTAGGTTTCCCTGGTTTTTCTCCATTTGTTTTTACCCTTCTAAAGGCTCTGTTCCTTTCCTCGGGTATACAGAGTTCTTAGATATTGAGCATTTGGGCATTTGTCATATCTGCACTTTTCATCCCATCACTTTTACTGTTTTCTCTCGGTTTGAATTTGCCCTGCTTTCTCTCCATTTCATTTTTTACAGCCTCACGATGTTCATTTATCCTTTTCCTCATTTCAGAGCTTTTCGACAGTTTGCACACGTTTTTCTTTTTCCAGCACCTCTTCTTCATCTCAGTTCCATTTCAGCTGGTCACCCCTTTTATGAATTTCGAGATTCTTCATATCCATTTCATTTCATTCATCATATCTCCTTTCCTAGGTTTCTCAGACTTTGTCCTGCCATTTCAGATTTCATTCCCTTTCTGAAGAATTTCCCCTTTCAGGAATGGGATTAATCCTGTTCTTAATTGACATCATTTGTGCCAAGCTTTGGTCGATTTCCTGACTTTCGTCATCCCATATTTAAAGTGTTTCTTCGTTAGGAGTTTTCCTGATTTTCACATTAGTTTTTAACAGCCTCTCAAGGCTCGGTTTTCCTTTCTCATCCCATAATTGCAGATGTTTTTAGGGATTTTACAGTTTTGGCCATTGTCTCTTACTTTCATCCAGTCCTTTTACTGTTTTTTCTGGTTTGATTGCCCTCTTCTTCGCCTTTCATTTTTCATCCATCTGAATTCTATTTTTCGTTTCTTCCTTCCTTTCTAGAGCTTTTCAGTCATTTCAGCAAGTTTTCTTTTTTCATCCCTCTTCTCATCTCAGCATTTCAGCGTGTCACGCCCTTTATCATTTCAGGATTTCTTCATCCATTTCATTTCATTCATCTATCTCCTTTCCTCTGGTTTCTCAGACTTTGTCCTCCATTTCAGGATTTCATTCTTCCTGATAAGGTTTCCTTCAGGAAAGGGAATGAAATCTCTGAATTCAATGAGCATCATTTGGGCAAGCTTTGGTGCATATTCTCACTTCCTGTCATCCATGTCTTTAGTGTTTTCTTGGTTGGATTTCCCTGGTTTTTCTCATTCGTTTTTACAGCCTCTCAACAGGCTCGTTATTCCTTTCCTCGTAATTGCGCATGTTTTAGGGATATTTGAGCAAGTTTTGGGCCACTTGTCTGCACTCTTTCATCCCAGTCCTTTACTGTTTTCTCTCGGTTTGTTGCCTCCTTTCTCTACCATTTCATTTTTAGCAACCCTCTAAGATTCTATTTTATCCTTTCTTCCTTGTGCATATTCCTGCACTTCCTGTCATCCCATGCTTTAGTGTTTTCTTCGGTTTCAGGTTTTTCCTGGTTTTTAGCCATTTCGTTTTTAACAGCCTCTCAACAGGCTCCGGTTGTTCTTTCTCCGTAATTGCAGCATGTTTTTAGGGATATTTGAGCAAGTTTTGGGCCCTTGTCTGCACCCTCTAGTTCTATTTTATCTTTCTTCCTTCATTTCAGGAGCTTTAAGTCATTTCAGCAAGTTTTGCTTTATTTCAGCCACCTCTACTCATCTCAGGCCATTTCAGTGGTCACCTTTAGAATTTCGGTTCTTCCATGCATTTCATTTCATTCATCATATCTCCTTTCCTGCAGGTTTCTCAGACTTTGTCCTGCCATTTCAGTTCATTCCCTTTCTGAAGGAATCTTCCTTTCAGGAAGGATGAAATCCTCAGATTCAATAGCATCATTTGGGCAACTTTGGTGCATATTCTGCACTTCCTGTCATCCATGTCTTTAGTGTTTTCTTGGTTTGGATTTTCCCTGGTTTTTGCTTTCTTTTTTAACAGCCTCTCAACAGGCTCGTTTTCCTTTCCTCATGATTGCAGCATGTTTTAGGGATATTTGAGCAAGTTTGGGCCACTTTCTCTTTCATCCAGTCCTTTCTGTTTTCTCTGTTTATTGCCTCCTTCTCTCTTCTTTGACCCTTTTATTATCTTTCTTCTCATTTCAGAGCTTCGTATTCAGCAGTTCTTTCAGCACCTTCATCTCAGGCCATTCCTGTCCTTATATTCGGTTCTTCATGATTCATTCATATCATATCTCTTTCTGCAGGTTTCTCAGACTTTGTCCCATTCAGATTTCATTCCTTCTGAAATTTCCTTTCAGGAAGGATAATCCTCGATTAATAGCATCATTGGCAGCTTGGTGCATATTCTGCACTTCTGTCTCATGTCTTAGTGTTTCTTGTTTGGTTCTTTTCATTTTTACAGCCTCTCAACAGTCGTTTTCCTTTCTATAGCATTTTAGGAATTAAGTTTTGCCGACTTCTTCATCTTCCTGTTTCTTCTCGGTTTCATCCATCCTTTCTTCTTTTTCGTTTAGATTTCCCACTTCTATCTTTTCATTTTTCCTTCACTTTCAAGTCTTTTATCATCTTCCATTCAGGTGCTTTCTTCATTTCAGCCATTTTCTATCTCAGCCATTTCAGCTGTCACCATAGATTGGTTTCTTCATGATTTCGATTTCTTCATCATTCATTCATTCATCATTCTCTTCCTTGGTTCTCGACTTTGTCCTGCCATTTCAGGATTTCATTCCCTTTCTGAAAAATCTTCCTTCAGGAAGGGAAATCTCTAATTCAATAGCATCATTTGGCAAGCTTTGGTGCATATTCCTCTTCCTGTCATCCATGTACTTTAGTGTTTTCTTGGTTTAGGTTTCCTGTTTTCCATTTCGTTTTTAACAGCCTCTCACAGGCTCGTTTTCCTTTCTCCGTATTGCAGCATGTTTTTAGGGATTTGAGCAAGTTTTGGGCCCTTGTCTGCACTCTTTTCATCCAGTCCTTTCTGTTTTCTCTGGTTTAGTTGCCTCCTTTCTCTCGCATTTCATTTTTGACCCTCTAATTCTATTTATCTTTCTTCTTCATTTCAGGAGGCTTTTCAGTCATTTCAAAGTTTTCCTTTATTTCCACCTCTACTCATCTCAGGCCATTTCAGGGTCCTTTGAATTGTTCTTTCTTCATTCATATCATCTCTTTCTGGTTCTCGATTTCCTATTCAGTCATTCCTTCGAATTCTTCGAGAATCAGTCAATGCTCTGATTCTTCTCTTCCTCCATTTTTTCTGTTGTTCCTGTTTTTTAGGTTATTTCAAAGATTTGGGCCTTGTCTGCACTTTCATCCCAGTCACTTACTGTTTCTCTGGTTTGAATTTCCTCCTTTCTCTCATTTCATTTTAACCTCTAAGATTCTATTTTATCTTTCTTCCTTCATTTCAGGAGCTTTCAGTCATTTCAGCAAGGTTTTCTTTATTTCAGCCCCTCTACTCATCTCAGGCCATTCATGGTCACTTTATAATTTCGGTTCTTCATGCATTTCATTCATTCATCATATCTCCTTTCCTGCGTTTCTCAGACTTTGTCCTGCATTTCAGGTTTCATTCCCTTTCGAAATAGAAGGAAATCCTCATCAATAGGCATCATTTGGCAACTTTGGTGCATATTCCTACTTCCTGTCATCCATGTACTTTTAGTGTTTTCTTGGTTTGGTTTTCCCTAGTTTTTGCATTTCGTTTTAACAGCCTCTCACAGGCTCGTTTCTCCTTTCTCCGTATTGCAGCATGTTTTAGGGATATTGAGTAAGTTTTGGGCACTTGTCTCATGTTTTCATCCAGTCCTTTTTTTCTCTGGTTTGGATTGCCCTCCTTTCTCTCTTGATTTCATTTTTAGAACCTCTTAATTCTATTTTATCCTTTCTTCCTTCATTTCAGCAGGCGTTTTTCTCTGGAAGTCATTTCAGCAAGTTTTCCTTATTTCCAGCCACCTCTACTCATCTCAGCCATTTCAGGTGTCACCTTTATGAATTCCGTTTCTTCTGATTTCATTAAATATCTCTTTCGCGGTTCTCAGACTTGTCCTGACAGTTTCCTTCAAGGAATCCTTCCTTTTAGGAAAGGGAATAAATCCTGCAACTAATGAGCATCATTTGGGCAAGCTTTGGTGCATATTCCTGCACTTCCTGTCATCCCATGTACTTTTATGTTTTCTTGGTTTAGGATTTTCCCTGTTTCATCTTTACAACAGTCGTTTCCTCTTTTGGATTTAGTTCTTTCCTCTTTTATCCATCATTTATTTTTCTCCGTTTAAGGTCGCCTCTCCTTTCCTCCCATAATTTCTTTTAGGACTATTGAGCAATTTTGCCTTTTCACTTCTTTCAGATCTTTCCATTTATGGTTTTGCTTATTTCCACCCTTCTTCTCATCTTCATCTAGACCATTCTGAGTTCTACCTTTCTATTTCCTTATTTCAGTAGCTTTCATCATTTCATCATTTCTTATTTCCGCACCTGTTACTCACTTCAGTCCTTCCATTTCAGCTTTCATTCCGTTTCCAGCATTTCATTTCATGGAAGGATAATCTCCTTTCTGAGGTTTCAGATTTGCTGCCATTTCAGGTTCATTCCTTCTGAAAATTTCCTTTCAGGAAGGAATGAAATCCTGCATCAATGAGCATCATTTGGGCAAGCTTGGCATATCTGACTTCTGTCATCATGACTTTATGTTTCTTGGTTTGATTTCCCGGTTTTACTTTTTTTTACAGCCTCCAACAGGCTCGGTTTTCCTTTCTCCGTTTCAGCTGTTTTAGGATATTTGACAAGTTTGGCCACTTGTCTGCACTTTATCCCAGTCCTTACTGTTTCTCTCGTTTGAATTTGCCCTCCTTTCTCTGCCATTTCATTTTTGAACCCTCTGAAGATTCTATTTATCCTTTCTTCCTTCATTTCAGGAGCTTTCCAAGTCATTTCAGCAAGTTTTCTTTATTTCAGCCACCTCTTCTCATCTCAGCCATTTCAGCGTGGTCACCCTTTATGAATTTCCGGATTTCTTCCATCGATTTCATTTCATTGCATCATATCTCCTTTCCTGGGTTTCTCAGACTTGTCCTGCCATTTCAGGATTTCATTCCTTTCCTGAAAGAAATTTCCTTTCAGGAAAGGGAATGAAATCCTGCAATTCAATGAGCATCATTTGGGCAAGCTTTGGGCATATCCTGCACTTCCTGTCATCCCATGACTTTTAGTGTTTTCTTGTTTCGATTTCCTGTTTTTGCTATTCTTTTTTTTAGCCTCTCAACAGGCTCTGGTTTTCCTTTCCTCCGTGGTTCAGCATGTTTTAGGGATATTTGAGAAGTTTTGGGCCACTTGTCTGCTCTTTCATCCCAGTCACTTTTACTGTTTTCTCTCGTTTCGAATTTGCCCTCCTTTCTCTCGCCATTTCATTTTTTAGCAACCTCTGAGATTCTATTTATCCTTTCTTCTTCTTTCGAGCTTTTCCAAGTCATTTCAGCAAGTTTTGCTTTATTTCAGCCACCTCTACTCATCTCAGGCCATTTCAGCGTGGTCACCCCTTTATGAATTTCGGTTTTTCCATGACATTTCATTCATCATATCTCTTTCCTGGTTCTCAGACTTTGTCTCATTTCAGGATTTCATTCCTTCCTGAAGAAGATTTCTTTCAGAAAGGGAATGAAATCCTGCGAATTAATGAGCATCATTTGGGCAAGCTTTGGGCATATCCTGCACTTCTGTCATCCCATGACTTTTATGTTTTCTTGTTTGAATTTCCCGGTTTTTAACCTTTTTTTTAGCAGCCTCTCAACAGGCCGGTTTTCTTTCCTCCGTGGTTCAGCATGTTTAGGGATATTTGACAAGTTTTGGGCCCTTGTCTACTGCTTTTATCCAGTACTTTACTGTTTTCTCTCGTTTGAATTTGCCCTCCTTTCTCGCCATTTCATTTTGAACCATCTGAAGATTCTAATTTATCCTTTCTTCCTTCTTTCAGGAGCTTTCAGTCATTTCAGCAGTTTTGCTTTTCAGCCCTTCTATCTCCATTTAGTGGTCACTTGAATTCATTTATTCATTTATTATCATATCTCCTTCTTTGACTTGTCCTCACGATTTCATTTTTCAGGAAGGATGAAATCCTCTTAGTTTTGGGCCACTTGTCTGCACTACTTTTCATCCCAGTCACTTTTACTGTTTTCTCTCGGTTTCTGAATTTGCCTCCTTTCTCTCGCCATTTCATTTTTTTAGCAACCTCTCTGAAGATTCTATTTTATCCTTTCTTCCTTCATTTCAGGATGCTTTTCCAAGTCATTTCAGCAAGTTTTTCCTTTATTTCCAGCCACCTCTACTCATCTCAGGCCATTTCAGCGTGGTCACCCCCTTTATGAATTTCCGGGATTTCTTCCATCGCATTTCATTTCATTACATCATATCTCCTTTCCTGCGGGTTTCTCAGACTTTGTCCTGCCATTTCAGGATTTCATTCCCTTTCCTGAAAGGAAGGATTGCCTCTCAACAGGCTCTGGTTTTCCTTTCCTCCGTGGTTCCAGCATGTTTTTAGGGATATTTGAGCAAGTTTTGGGCCACTTGTCTGCACTGCTTTTCATCCCAGTCACTTTTACTGTTTTCTCTCGGTTTCGGAATTTGCCCTCCCTTTCTCTCGCCATTTCATTTTTTTAGCAACCACTCTGAAGATTCTAATTTATCCTTTCTTCCTTCATTTCAGGATGCTTTTCCAAGTCATTTCAGCAAGGTTTTGCTTTATTTCCAGCCACTCTTCTCATCTCAGGCCATTTCAGCGTGGTCACCCCCTTTATGAATTTCCGGGATTTCTTCCATCGCATTTCATTTCATTACATCATATCTCCTTTCCTGCGGGTTTCTCAGACTTTGTCCTGTCATTTCAAGATTTCATTTCCTTTCAGGAAAGGGAATGAAATCCTGCTAATTCAATGAGCATCATTTGGGCAAGCTTTGGTGCATATTCCTGCACTTCCTGTCATCCCATATACTTTTAGTGTTTCTTCGGTTTCGGGATTTTCCCCTGGTTTTTTTCGCCATTTCGATTTTTTTAACAGCCTCTCAACTGGCTCCGGGTATTCCTTTCTTCCGTAATTGCAGCATGTTTTTAGGGATATTAGAGTAAGTTTTGGGCCACTTGTCTGCACTACTTGTCATCCCAGTCACTTTTACTGTTTTCTCTCGGTTTCGGAATTTGCCCTCCCTTTCTCTCGCCATTTCATTTTTTTAGCAACCTCTTTACAGATTCTATTTTATCCTTTCTTCCTTCATTTCAGGAAGCTTCTCCGAGTCATTTCAGCAAGTTTTTCCTTTATTTCCAGCAACCTCTACTCATCTCAGGCCATTTCAGCGTGGTCACCCCCTTTAAGAATTTCCGGGATTGCTTCCATCGCATTTCATTTCATTACATCATATCTCCTTTCCTCGGGTTTCTCAGGCTTGGTCCTGCCATTTCAGGATTTCATTCCCTTTCCTGAAAGCAAGGATTTCCTTTCAGGAAAGGGAATGAAATCCTGTGAATTCAATGAGCATCATTTGGGAAAGCTTTGGGGCATATCCCTGCACTTCTTGTCATCCCATGCACTTTTAGTGTTTTCTTCGTTTTCGGAAATTTCCCCTGCTTTATTTGCTAATTCCTTTTCTTTTAGCAGCCTCTCAACAGGCTCTGGTTTTTCCTTTCCTCCGTGGTTCCAGCATGTTTTTAGGGATATTTGAGCAAGTTTTGGGCCACTTGTCTGCACTGCTTTTCATCCCAGTCACTTTTACTGTTTTCTCTCGGTTTCGGAATTTACCCTCTCTTTCTCTCGCCATTTCATTTTTTCAGCAACCTATCTGCAGACTCTATGTTTTCCTTTGTTTCTACGTTTCCGGAGGCTTTTCCAGTCATTTCAGCAAGTTTTTGCTTTATTTCCAGCCACCTCTACTCATCTCAGGCCATTTCAGCGTGGTCACCCCCTTTATGAATTTCCGGGATTTCATCCATCGCATTTCATTTTATTACATCATATCTCCTTTCCTGCGGGTTTCTCAGACTTTGTCCTGCCATTTCAGGATTTCATTCCCTTTCCTGAAAGGAAATCCTTCCTTTCAGGAAAGGGAATGAAATCCTGCGAATTCAATGAGCATCATTTGGGCAAGCTTAGGTGCATATTCCTGCACTTCCTGTCATCCCATGTACTTTTAGTGTTTTCTTCGGTTTCGGGATTTTCCCCTGGTTTTTCTCCATTTCGTTTTTTTTTAACAGCCTCTCAACAGGCTCCGGTTATTCCTTTCCTCCGTGGTTCCAGCATGTTTTTAGGGATATTTGAGCAAGTTTTGGGCCACTTGTCTGCACTGCTTTTCATCCCAGTCACTTTTACTGTTTTCTCTCGGTTTCGGAATTTGCCCTCCCTTTCGCTCGCCATTTCATTTTTTTAGCAACCACTCTGAAGATTCTAATTTATCCTTTCTTCCTTCATTTCAGGATGCTTTTCCAAGTCATTTCAGCAAGGTTTTGCTTTATTTCTAGCCACTCTTCTCATCTCACGCCATTTCAGCGTGGTCACCCCCTTTATGAATTTCCGGGATTTCTTCCATCGCATTTCATTTCATTACATCATATAACCTTTCCTGCGGGTTTCTCAGACTTTGTCCTGTCATTTCAAGATTTCATTTCCTTTCAGGAAAGGGAATGAAATCCTGCTAATTCAATGAGCATCATTTGGGCAAGCTTTGGTGCATATTCCTGCACTTCCTGTCATCCCATGTACTTTTAGTGTTTCTTCGGTTTCGGGATTTTCCCCTGGTTTTTTTCGCCATTTCGTTTTTTTTAACAGCCTCTCAACTGGCTCCGGGTATTCCTTTCTTCCGTAATTGCAGCATGTTTTTAGGGATATTAGAGTAAGTTTTGGGCCACTTGTCTGCACTGCTTTTCATCCCAGTCACTTTTACTGTTTTCTCTCGGTTTCGGAATTTGCCCTCCCTTTCTCTCGCCATTTCATTTTTTAGCAACCACTCTACAGATTCTATTTTATCCTTTCTTCCTTCATTTCAGGATGCTTTTCCAAGTCATTTCAGCAAGGTTTTGCTTTATTTCCAGCCACCTCTTCTCATCTCAGGCCATTTCAGCGTGGTCACCCCCTTTATGAATTTCCGGGATTTCTTCCATCGCATTTCATTTCATTACATCATATCTCCTTTCCTGCGGGTTTCTCAGACTTTGTCCTGTCATTTCAAGATTTCATTTCCTTTCAGGAAAGGGAATGAAATCCTGCTAATTCAATGAGCATCATTTGGGCAAGCTTTGG
>JAREIS010003596.1:0-10093 GCA_030060385.1 Muscicapa striata striata | reverse complement strand
AAAATTCGAAATGATCAAGATTTCTCCTAGACTAAAGATGCCACTACATAGAATCCTGGCTGCTTTTGGAGAGACAATGACTTCCTCCAAACTGCTATTAAGAAACTGGGAGGGTGTGTTTTTTCAGAGCCAAAATGGCAAATGTTCGTGTCCAGGGCAATGGGCCTGAGACTGGGCGTCTGACAGCTAAAATTCCGAAATGATCAAGATTTCTCCTAGACTAAAGATGCCACCACTAGAATCCTGGCTGCTTTTGGAGAGACAATGACTTCCTCCAAACTGCTATTAAGAAACTGGGAGGGTGTGGTTTTTTTCAGAGCCAAAATGGCAAATGTTCGTGTCCAGGGCAATGGGCCTGAGACTGGGCGTCTGACAGCTAAAATTCCGAAATGATCAAGATTTCTCCTAGACTAAAGATGCCACCACTACAAGAATCCTGGCTTTTTTGAGAGACAATGACTTCCTCCAACTGCTATTAAAGAAACTGGGAGGGTGTGGTTTTTTTCAGAGCCAAAATGGCAAATGTTAGTGTCCAGGGCAATGGGCCTGAGACTGGGCGTCTGACAGCTAAAATTCCGAAATGATCAAGATTTCTCCTAGACTAAAGATGCCACCACTGAGAATCCTGGCTGCTTTTGGAGAGACAATGACTTCCTCCAAAACTGCTATTAAGAAACTGGGAGGGTGTGGTTTTTTTTCAGAGCCAAAATGGCAAATGTTAGTGTCCAGGGCAATGGGCCTGAGACTGGGCGTCTGACAGCTAAAATTCCGAAATGATCAAGATTTCTCCTAGACTAAAGATGCCACCACTTAGAATCCTGGCTGCTTTTGGAGAGACAATGACTTCCTCCAAACTGCTATTAAGAAACTGGGAGGGTGTGGTTTTTTTCAGAGCCAAAATGGCAAATGTTCGTGTCCAGGGCAATGGGCCTGAGACTGGGCGTCTGACAGCTAAAATTCCGAAATGATCAAGATTTCTCCTAGACTAAAGATGCCACCACATAGAATCCTGGCTGCTTTTGGAGAGACAATGACTTCCTCCAAACTGCTATTAAGAAACTGGGAGGGTGTGGTTTTTTTCAGAGCCAAAATGGCAAATGTTCGTGTCCAGGGCAATGGGCCTGAGACTGGGCGTCTGACAGCTAAAATTCCGAAATGATCAAGATTTCTCCTAGACTAAAGATGCCACCACTGAGAATCCTGGCTGCTTTTGGAGAGACAATGACTTCCTCCAAACTGCTATTAAGAAACTGGGAGGGTGTGGTTTTTTTTTCAGAGCCAAAATGGCAAATGTTCGTGTCCAGGGCAATGGGCCTGAGACTGGGCGTCTGACAGCTAAAATTCGAAATGATCAAGATTTCTCCTAGACTAAAGATGCCACCACTAGAATCCTGGCTGCTTTTGGAGAGACAATGACTTCCTCCAAACTGCTATTAAGAAACTGGGAGGGTGTGGTTTTTTTCAGAGCCAAAATGGCAAATGTTAGTGTCCAGGGCAATGGGCCTGAGACTGGGCGTCTGACAGCTAAAATTCCGAAATGATCAAGATTTCTCCTAGACTAAAGATGCCACCACATAGAATCCTGGCTGCTTTTGGAGAGACAATGACTTCCTCCAAACTGCTATTAAGAAACTGGGAGGGTGTGGTTTTTTTTTCAGAGCCAAAATGGCAAATGTTCGTGTCCAGGGCAATGGGCCTGAGACTGGGCGTCTGACAGCTAAAATTCCGAAATGATCAAGATTTCTCCTAGACTAAAGATGCCACCACTGAGAATCCTGGCTACTTTTGGAGAGACAATGACTTCCTCCAAACTGCTATTAAGAAACTGGGAGGGTGTGGTTTTTTTCAGAGCCAAAATGGCAAATGTTAGTGTCCAGGGCAATGGGCCTGAGACTGGGCGTCTGACAGCTAAAATTCCGAAATGATCAAGATTTCTCCTAGACTAAAGATGCCACCACTTAGAATCCTGGCTGCTTTTGGAGACAATGACTTCCTCCAAACTGCTATTAAGAAACTGGGAGGGTGTGGTTTTTTTCAGAGCCAAAATGGCAAATGTTCGTGTCCAGGGCAATGGGCCTGAGACTGGGCGTCTGACAGCTAAAATTCCGAAATGATCAAGATTTCTCCTAGACTAAAGATGCCACCACATAGAATCCTGGCTGCTTTTGGAGAGACAATGACTTCCTCCAAACTGCTATTAAGAAACTGGGAGGGTGTGGTTTTTTTCAGAGCCAAAATGGCAAATGTTAGTGTCCAGGGCAATGGGCCTGAGACTGGGCGTCTGACAGCTAAAATTCCGAAATGATCAGGATTTCTCCTAGACTAATGATGCCACCACTGAGAATCCTGGCTACTTCTGGAGAGACAATGACTTCCTCCAAACTGGTATTAAGAAACTGGGAGGGTGTGGTTTTTTTTCAGAGCCAAAATGGCAAATGTTAGTGTCCAGGGCAATGGGCCTGAGACTGGGCGTCTGACAGCTAAAATTCCGAAATGATCAAGATTTCTCCTAGACTAAAGATGCCACCACTTAGAATCCAGGCTACTTTTGGAGAGACAATGACTTCCTCCAAACTGCTATTAAGAAACTGGGAGGGTGTGGTTTTTTTCAGAGAGAAAATGGCAAATGTCCGTGTCCAGGGCAGTGGGCCTGAGACTGGGCGTCTGACAGCTAAAATTCCGAAATGATCAAGATTTCTCCTAGACTAAAGATGCCACACTACATAGAATCCTGGCTGCTTTTGGAGAGACAATGACTTCCTCCAAACTGCTATTAAGAAACTGGGAGGGTGTGGTTTTTTTCAGAGAGAAAATGGCAAATGTTCGTGTCCAGGGCAGTGGGCCTGAGACTGGGCGTCTGACAGCTAAAATTCCGAAATGATCAAGATTTCTCCTAGACTAAAGATGCCACTACATAGAATCCTGGCTGCTTTTGGAGAGACAATGACTTCCTCCAAACTGCTATTAAGAAACTGGGAGGGTGTGGTTTTTTTCAGAGCCAAAATGGCAAATGTTCGTGTCCAGGGCAATGGGCCTGAGACTGGGCGTCTGACAGCTAAAATTCGAAATGATCAAGATCTCCTAGACTAAAGATGCCACCACTTAGAATCCTGGCTGCTTTTGAGAGACAATGACTTCCTCCAAACTGCTATTAAGAAACTGGGAGGGTGTGGTTTTTTTCAGAGCCAAAATGGCAAATGTTAGTGTCCAGGGCAATGGGCCTGAGACTGGGCGTCTGACAGCTAAAATTCCGAAATGATCAGGATTTCTCCTAGACTAAAGATGCCACCACTGAGAATCCTGGCTACTTCTGGAGAGACAATGACTTCCTCCAAACTGGTATTAAGAAACTGGGAGGGTGTGGTTTTTCAGAGGAAAATGGCAAATGTTAGTGTCCAGGGCAATGGGCCTGAGACTGGGCGTCTGACAGCTAAAATTCCGAAATGATCAAGATTTCTCCTAGACTAAAGATGCCACCACTTAGAATCCAGGCTACTTTTGGAGAGACAATGACTTCCTCCAAACTGCTATTAAGAAACTGGGAGGGTGTGGTTTTTTTCAGAGCCAAAATGGCAAATGTTCGTGTCCAGGCAGTGGGCCTGAGACTGGGCGTCTGACAGCTAAAATTCCGAAATGATCAAGATTTCTCCTAGACTAAAGATGCCACCACTTAGAATCCTGGCTGCTTTTGGAGAGACAATGACTTCCTCCAAACTGCTATTAAGAACTGGGAGGGTGTGGTTTTTTTCAGAGCCAAAATGGCAAATGTTAGTGTCCAGGGCAATGGGCCTGAGACTGGGCGTCTGACAGCTAAAATTCCGAAATGATCAGGATTTCTCCTAGACTAAAGATGCCACCACTGAGAATCCTGGCTACT
Organism: Muscicapa striata striata; assembly: GCA_030060385.1. Lineage (NCBI taxonomy): Eukaryota > Metazoa > Chordata > Aves > Passeriformes > Muscicapidae > Muscicapa > Muscicapa striata. The sequence continues at coordinate 6,216 of JAREIS010003596.1, read as the reverse complement.
TCTGGAGAGACAATGACTTCCTCCAAACTGGTATTAAGAAACTGGGAGGGTGTGGTTTTTTTCAGAGCCAAAATGGCAAATGTTAGTGTCCAGGGCAATGGGCCTGAGACTGGGCGTCTGACAGCTAAAATTCCGAAATGATCAAGATTTCTCCTAGACTAAAGATGCCACCACTTAGAATCCTGGCTGCTTTTGGAGAGACAATGACTTCCTCCAAACTGCTATTAAGAAACTGGGAGGGTGTGGTTTTTTTTTCAGAGCCAAAATGGCAAATGTTAGTGTCCAGGGCAATGGGCCTGAGACTGGGCGTCTGACAGCTAAAATTCCGAAATGATCAAGATTTCTCCTAGACTAAAAAGACCCACCACTGAGAATCCTGGCTGCTTTTGGAGAGACAATGACTTCCTCCAAACTGCTATTAAGAAACTGGGAGGGTGTGGTTTTTTTTTTTCAGAGCCAAAATGGCAAATGTTCGTCCAGGGCAATGGGCCTGAGACTGGGCGTCTGACAGCTAAAATTCCGAAATGATCAAGATTTCTCCTAGACTAAAGATGCCACCACATAGAATCCTGGCTGCTTTTGGAGAGACAATGACTTCCTCCAAACTGCTATTAAGAAACTGGGAGGGTGTGGTTTTTTTTCAGCCAAAATGGCAAATGTTCCGTGTCCAGGGCAATGGGCCTGAGACTGGGCGTCTGACAGCTAAAATTCCGAAATGATCAAGATTTCTCCTAGACTAAAGATGCCACTACATAGAATCCTGGCTGCTTTTGGAGAGACAATGACTTCCTCCAAACTGCTATTAAGAAACTGGGAGGGTGTGGTTTTTTTTCAGAGCCAAAATGGCAAATGTTCGTGTCCAGGGCAATGGGCCTGAGACTGGGCGTCTGACAGCTAAAATTCCGAAATGATCAAGATTTCTCCTAGACTAAAGATGCCACCACTGAGAATCCTGGCTGCTTTTGGAGAGACAATGACTTCCTCCAAACTGCTATTAAGAAACTGGGAGGGTGTGGTTTTTTTCAGAGCCAAAATGGCAAATGTTCGTGTCCAGGGCAATGGGCCTGAGACTGGGCGTCTGACAGCTAAAATTCCGAAATGATCAAGATTTCTCCTAGACTAAAGATGCCACCACATAGAATCCTGGCTGCTTTTGGAGAGACAATGACTTCCTCCAAACTGCTATTAAGAAACTGGGAGGGTGTGGTTTTTTTCAGAGCCAAAATGGCAAATGTTAGTGTCCAGGGCAATGGGCCTGAGACTGGGCGTCTGACAGCTAAAATTCCGAAATGATCAGGATTTCTCCTAGACTAATGACGCCACCACTGAGAATCCTGGCTACTTTTGGAGACAATGACTTCCTCCTGCTATGGTATTAAGAAACTGGGAGGGTGTGTTTTTTCAGAGGAAAATGGCAAATTTAGTGTCCAGGGCAATGGGCCTGAGACTGGGCGTCTGACAGCTAAAATTCCGAAATGATCAAGATTTCTCCTAGACTAAAGATGCCACCACTTAGAATCCAGGCTACTTTTGAGAGACAATGACTTCCTCCAAACTGCTATTAAGAAACTGGGAGGGTGTGGTTTTTTTCAGAGAAAAATGGCAAATGTCCGTGTCCAGGGCAGTGGGCCTGAGACTGGGCGTCTGACAGCTAAAATTCCGAAATGATCAAGATTTCTCCTAGACTAAAGATGCCACTACATAGAATCCTGGCTGCTTTTGGAGAGACAATGACTTCCTCCAAACTGCTATTAAGAAACTGGGAGGGTGTGGTTTTTTTTTCAGAGCCAAAATGGCAAATGTTCGTGTCCAGGGCAATGGGCCTGAGACTGGGCGTCTGACAGCTAAAATTCGAAATGATCAAGATTTCTCCTAGACTAAAGATGCCACCACTAGAATCCTGGCTGCTTTTGGAGAGACAATGACTTCCTCCAAACTGCTATTAAGAAACTGGGAGGGTGTGGTTTTTTTTTCAGAGCCAAAATGGCAAATGTTCGTGTCCAGGGCAATGGGCCTGAGACTGGGCGTCTGACAGCTAAAATTCCGAAATGATCAAGATTTCTCCTAGACTAAAGATGCCACCACTAGAATCCTGGCTGCTTTTGGAGAGACAATGACTTCCTCCAAACTGCTATTAAGAAACTGGGAGGGTGTGGTTTTTTTCAGAGCCAAAATGGCAAATGTTAGTGTCCAGGGCAATGGGCCTGAGACTGGGCGTCTGACAGCTAAAATTCCGAAAATGATCAAGATTTCTCCTAGACTAAAGATGCCACCACTGAGAATCCTGGCTACTTTTGGAGAGACAATGACTTCCTCCAAACTGCTATTAAGAAACTGGGAGGGTGTGGTTTTTTCAGAGCCAAATGGCAAATGTTGTGTGTCAGGGCAATGGGCCTGAGACTGGGCGTCTGACAGCTAAAATTCCGAAATGATCAAGATTTCTCCTAGACTAAAGATGCCACCACTTAGAATCCTGGCTACTTTTGGAGAGACAATGACTTCCTCCAAACTGCTATTAAGAAACTGGGAGGGTGTGGTTTTTTTCAGAGCCAAAATGGCAAATGTTAGTGTCCAGGGCAGTGGGCCTGAGACTGGGCGTCTGACAGCTAAAATTCCGAAATGATCAAGATTTCTCCTAGACTAAAGATGCCACCACATAGAATCCTGGCTGCTTTTGGAGAGACAATGACTTCCTCCAAACTGCTATTAAGAAACTGGGAGGGTGTGGTTTTTTCAGAGCCAAAATGGCAAATGTTCCGTCCAGGGCAATGGGCCTGAGACTGGGCGTCTGACAGCTAAAATTCGAAATGATCAAGATTTCTCCTAGACTAAAGATGCCACCACTGAGAATCCTGGCTGCTTTTGGAGAGACAATGACTTCCTCCAAACTGCTATTAAGAAACTGGGAGGGTGTGGTTTTTTTCAGAGCCAAAAAATGGCAAATGTTCGTGTCCAGGGCAATGGGCCTGAGACTGGGCGTCTGACAGCTAAAATTCCGAAATGATCAAGATTTCTCCTAGACTAAAGATGCCACCACTTAGAATCCTGGCTGCTTTTGGAGAGACAATGACTTCCTCCAAACTGCTATTAAGAAACTGGGAGGGTGTGGTTTTTTCAGAGCCAAAATGGCAAATGTTCGTGTCCAGGGCAATGGGCCTGAGACTGGGCGTCTGACAGCTAAAATTCCGAAATGATCAAGATTTCTCCTAGACTAAAGATGCCACCACTTAGAATCCTGGCTGCTTTTGGAGAGACAATGACTTCCTCCAAACTGCTATTAAGAAACTGGGAGGGTGTGGTTTTTTCAGAGCCAAAATGGCAAATGTTAGTGTCCAGGGCAATGGGCCTGAGACTGGGCGTCTGACAGCTAAAATTCCGAAATGATCAAGATTTCTCCTAGACTAAAGATGCCACCACTGAGAATCCTGGCTACTTTTGGAGAGACAATGACTTCCTCCAAACTGCTATTAAGAAACTGGGAGGGTGTGGTTTTTTTCAGAGCCAAAATGGCAAATGTTCCGTGTCCAGGGCAATGGGCCTGAGACTGGGCGTCTGACAGCTAAAATTCCGAAATGATCAAGATTTCTCCTAGACTAAAGATGCCACCACTTAGAATCCTGGCTGCTTTTGGAGAGACAATGACTTCCTCCAAACTGCTATTAAGAAACTGGGAGGGTGTGGTTTTTTTTTTCAGAGCCAAAATGGCAAATGTTCGTGTCCAGGGCAATGGGCCTGAGACTGGGCGTCTGACAGCTAAAATTCCGAATGATCAAGATTTCTCCTAGACTAAAGATGCCACCACTGAGAATCCTGGCTACTTTTGGAGAGACAATGACTTCCTCCAAACTGCTATTAAGAAACTGGGAGGGTGTGGTTTTTTTTCAGAGCCAAAATGGCAAATGTTAGTGTCCAGGGCAATGGGCCTGAGACTGGGCGTCTGACAGCTAAAATTCCGAAATGATCAAGATTTCTCCTAGACTAAAGATGCCACCACATAGAATCCAGGCTGCTTTTGGAGACAATGACTTCCTCCAAACTGCTATTAAGAAACTGGGAGGGTGTTTTTTCAGAGCCAAAAAATGCAAATGTTCGTGTCCAGGGCAATGGGCCTGAGACTGGGCGTCTGACAGCTAAAATTCCGAAATGATCAAGATTTCTCCTAGACTAAAGATGCCACCACTGAGAATCCTGGCTGCTTTTGGAGAGACAATGACTTCCTCCAAACTGCTATTAAGAAACTGGGAGGGTGTGGTTTTTTCAGAGCCAAAATGGCAAATGTTAGTGTCCAGGGCAATGGGCCTGAGACTGGGCGTCTGACAGCTAAAATTCCGAAATGATCAAGATTTCTCCTAGACTAAAGATGCCACCACTTAGAATCCTGGCTACTTTTGGAGAGACAATGACTTCCTCCAAACTGCTATTAAGAAACTGGGAGGGTGTGGTTTTTTTCAGAGCCAAAATGGCAAATGTTCGTGTCCAGGGCAATGGGCCTGAGACTGGGCGTCTGACAGCTAAAATTCCGAAATGATCAAGATTTCTCCTAGACTAAAGATGCCACCACTAATCCTGGCTGCTTTTGGAGAGACAATGACTTCCTCCAAACTGCTATTAAGAAACTGGGAGGGTGTGGTTTTTTTCAGAGCCAAAATGGCAAATGTTCGTGTCCAGGGCAGTGGGCCTGAGACTGGGCGTCTGACAGCTAAAATTCCGAAATGATCAAGATTTCTCCTAGACTAAAGATGCCACCACATAGAATCCTGGCTGCTTTTGGAGAGACAATGACTTCCTCCAAACTGCTATTAAGAAACTGGGAGGGTGTGGTTTTTTCAGAGCCAAAATGGCAAATGTTCGTGTCCAGGGCAATGGGCCTGAGACTGGGCGTCTGACAGCTAAAATTCCGAAATGATCAAGATTTCTCCTAGACTAAAGATGCCACCACTTAGAATCCTGGCTGCTTTTGGAGAGACAATGACTTCCTCCAAACTGCTATTAAGAAACTGGGAGGGTGTGGTTTTTTTCAGAGCCAAAATGGCAAATGTTCGTGTCCAGGGCAATGGGCCTGAGACTGGGCGTCTGACAGCTAAAATTCCGAAATGATCAGGATTTCTCCTAGACTAATGACGCCACCACTGAGAATCCTGGCTATTAAGAAACTGGGAGGTGTGGTTTTTCAGAGAAAATGAAATGTCGTGTCGGCATGGGCCTGGACTGGTCTGACAGCTAAAATTCAAATGATCAAGATTTCTCCAGACTAAAGATGCCACACATAGAATCCTGGCTGCTTTTGGAGAGACAATGACTTCCCAAACTGCTATTAAGAAACTGGGAGGTGTGTTTTCAGAGAAAAATGCAAATGTCTGTCCCGGCATGGCCTGAGACTGGGCCTGAAGCTAAATTCGAATGATCAAGATTTCTCCTAGACTAAAGATGCCACTACATAGAATCCTGGCTGCTTTGGAGAGACAATGACTTCTCAAACTGCTATTAAGAAACTGGGAGGGTGTGGTTTAGAGAAAATGGCAAATGTGTGTCCAGGCAATGGCCTGAGATGCCTGACAGCTAAATTCAATGATCAATTTCCTAGACTAAATGCCACCACTACAACGCTCTGAGACAATGACTTCTCAAACTATTAAACTGGGAGGAGGCAATGACTCCTCCAAACTGCCATTAAGAAACTGGGAGGGTGTGTTTTTTTCAGAGCCAAATGGCAAATGTCGTGTCCAGGGCAATGGGCCTGAGACTGGGCCTGACAGCTAAAATTCCAAATGATCAAGATTTCTCCTAGACTAAAGATGCCACTACATAGAATCCTGGATGCTTTTGAGAGACAATGACTTCCTCCAAACTGCTATTAAGAAACTGGGAGGGTGTGGTTTTTTCAGAGCCAAATGGCAAATGTCAGTGTCCAGGGCAATGGGCCTGAGACTGGCCTGACAGCCAAAATTCCTAAATGATCAAGATTTCTCCTAGACTAAAGATGCCACTACTAGAATCCAGGCTGCTTTTGGAGACAATGACTTCTCCAAACTGGTATTAAGAATCTGGGAGGGCAATGGTTTTTTCAGAGCCAAATGGCAAATGTTAGTGTCCAGGGCAATGGGCCTGAGACTGCCGCCTGACAGCTAAAATTCCGAAATGATCAGGATTTCCTCAGACTAAAAATGCCACTACATAGAATCCTGGCTACTTTGAGAGACAATGACTTCCAAACTG
>JAREIS010003594.1:0-12921 GCA_030060385.1 Muscicapa striata striata | reverse complement strand
GGTCACTGTACCCCAAACTGCCTCTGACCACCACATCTCCCACCAGCCCTTCTCTCTTTGTGAACAGCAGGAGACAGTGATTTCCTTGGGAGTGGGAAGAGAAGGAAACCTCCCCAAAGTGCAGCCTGGAAGGTTCAGCCTGGAGGTGAGGAAACAGAAAAGTCCCTCCCAGGGCAGAATGTTGGTGGCCAAGGTGTTCCAGCGTGAGGCTGGGCCATGCCATGGCTCTGTGTGCCAGGAGCCGGCAGCGCTGGGTGCAGGGAGCCCAGGGAGGGCACAGCAATGCTGGGCTGAGAAATGCTGGGGGGACAGTGAGATGGGCGTGTGCAGCCGGCCAGGGCAGAGGAGCAGCACGCACAGGGGCACAGCCTGCAGGAGAGATGGCCAAGGGCTGGGCAGGGCTGGCAGGGCCAGAGGCACCCAGGCCTTTGTGCCCTGGGCTGGGCAGGGCCTCTGCAGGCCCCGCAGAAGGAACTTTCCTTGCAGGGGTTGCTCTTTGCTTCTGCCTCAGCCCTCCCTGAGCAGGCTGGCAGGGCTTGCAGGTTGATGCCATTTGTCCTTGTTGCCCCTCACATCCAACTGCCCCAGGAACAGCCCCGAGCCACCTGGGAGGGACAGACCCTGCTGTGCCGGGCCTGGGCTCAGCCCTTGGCCTTTCTACTGCCTCCAACCAGACCAGGCCTTGCTCAGCATTGCAGTTCCCTGCTCACAGCCTTTGGCCCCTGCAATCCTGGCCTCAAGGATCTGCTCTCAGCAGTCTCTGGGGAGCCTTTGGCAGTCCCTGTCCTCAGTGGGGCCAGTGATGCTCCAAGGGATTTGGAGTTTTGCTTCTGAATCCTTGAGCAGCTTCTTCCAGCTTCTCTCAGTGCCTGGGGGTCCTGGACTCCAAATCCACCGTGGAGATCATTAAAATACAGAAAGCTCTCAGGAGGTCCTTGTCTTCTTTCAATTGTCTTCACGCCTCCAGGGCTTGTGCACCTCACTGGAGTCAGTTTGGAGTTCTGTTAAGGAAGAAGATTTCAAAGCTCACCTCATGAATTCTTCATTCAAGGGCGTATTTTTTAAATTTCCAGTTAAGAGAAGAGCTGATAGAAGCATTCCCCAGGTGATGTTAAAGCTGAATGTCTCTTTAAGTGGTCTGGGCACAGAGAAGAATGAGCCCCGTGAGATCTGGCCCTGTTTGGACAACCTGCTTTTCAACCACAACCTCACCATGTCTGACATCACCCACCTTTTCGGAGTGACATCCTAAAATATTAAAGAAAACTACTGGATTTTCTTTATAATTAAAATAGATTTTTTTATTAAAAAGTTATATATGTATTTTTAATATTTATAATATTATTATTTTTATTACCTTTTAAAAAATATTCATTTAAAAAACTATACATTTTTACCAACCAAAAAAATTATTGGTCATTGCTTCATTAATTAATTGACCACTATTGGCTATTGATTTCTTCCTTTTCATGCTAATTAGTCTTTTTATTAGTCCTTTTGTATTCTTTTCAATAATTTTCTCACACATGGTAAAAAGGGCCACTTTGGGGTACACAGAGACATTTCTGGGGCACATCTGGGGCTGTTTTGGCTCTGGGGATCGAATTTGGAAGGAAGTTGAGGGTCAGAAGGACACTTAGGGGCATTGAGAGGGTACTGAAGTAGTACTTAGGGATCCTGAGAGAAAATCTGGGCATCAAAGTGGCAACTGGAATTGCAGGGGGGCATCTGGAGGTCAGGAAGGGGAATCTGGGGCTCTTTGGGGTCCAGGCGGGCACTTGGGGGCTCTGACGGGGCTCTCTGGGGCGCGGGAAATGATGGGAGTTGTAGGTGCAGGAACAATACGGTTTAATGGAACCGCAGAGCATCACGGGAGTTCTCGGCACAGCTGCAATGTCTCTCAGTGTGGCGCAGTGCATGATGGGACATAAAGTCAAGGCTGGAATGGCGCTCTACAGGAACAGTGGAGCATGATGGGAGCTGTAGTCCCGGAAGTGGCTCGAATCAGGTGTTTTGGGGTCCGGGAAAGCACTTGGGGGGCACTTTTGCATCAGAGCTGTGACTAAAGGTCCTCAGGGGGGAATGTATATGGTTCAGGAGCACTTGGGGGCAGCTTGGGGAGCTCTAACCGGGCTCTTTAGGGTGTGGGGCATGACAGGAGTTTTGGAGCAGAAATGTGTTATGAGGGACTCTGAAGCTGCTGAGGATGAGAGGAGATGAATTCCCAGAAGTGGCTGTAACGGGCATCCATGAGGTTTGGAGTATTCAGAGGATTTGTGGACACTTGTGAGGTGGTCCCAAATGGGCGGTGAGGGGGCACTTAGGAATCCTGAATGGTCTGGGGGACACTTATGGGACATGTAAGAGGCGGATACCAGGGGCTCTGTGGGACATGGGGCATGACGGGTGTTGTAGTCCCAGCTCCAATGGGGCTAGATCGGGCTGTGGGGCATGATGGGAGTTGTAGGCAAAAAGAAAAGATGGCACCAACCCCAGGCACCGCCCCTGCATCCCCGATCCCTGGTGCTGATTGGCTGTGGGCAGTGATGGGCGGAGGCAGGAGCAGCCCATTCAACCCCTCCAGTCCCTCCCAGGCCAGCCCAGTTATTCCCCAGTACAGCCCAATAAATTCCCAGTGCCCCTCCAGTCCCTCCCAGCAAAGACCAGTTCCTCCCCAATAGAGCCCAGTGCAACCCCAGTGCCCCTACATGCCCTCTGAGTACACCCCAGTCCCTCCCAATAAACCTGAGTTCATTCCTAATCCCTTCCAGTTTCTTCCTGCATCATCCACAGTACGCCCCAATGTCCCCCAGTCTTCCCCACAGTGTTCCCAGTTTGTCCCAGTATCCCCCAGTTTCACTCACAGTATCCCCAGTTTGCCCCAGTATTGCCCAGTATCACTCCCAGTATGTCCCAGTATGTCCCAATGTGTGTCTGTGCACCCCCAGAGTCCACCCCAGTCCAGCCAGATTCCCCCACTCCCAGCATTCCCCCTGTTTCCAGGTTGTCCCAGTCTTCCCCAGTATCACACCCAGTCTATCCCAGTGTCTCCCATAGAGTTCCCACTGTTTCCCAGTATGGCCCAGTCCACTCCAGTATCACTCCCACTATGTCCCAGTGTCTCCCACAGGGTTTCCAGTGTTCCCAGTATTTCCCAGTCCTCCCCAGTGTTTCCAAGGAAACTTGAACTTCTCACGTGGCACCCAAACCCAGCAGTGGGGTCAGTGCAGTGTCCATGGCCACAGGCCCTGGCAGTGGCCCAGTGCAAATTGGGATGATGATCCACCCTCACAGCTGGCCCAGGGCAGCTCTGCAGTGTTTGGTGGCACCTTGGGCTGGCACACACCTGAGGAATGTGTCTGTTTGCAGTGGGGAACATTACAAGTTTTCCATTACTTCAAAAATTAAAAACCAAACCAAACAAACAAACAAGCAAACAAACAAAAACAAACAAAAACAAAAACAAAACAAAAAACAACAATCAAAAAAATCAAACAAAAATAAGGAGAAACATCTCTTTTCCTGAGTGCAGCCAGTTCTCCAAGCAAAGCAGGTCCCAGCTGAGTGAGGGCAGACAGGATGGGGTTGGAGAATGTGGAGCAAGGCTGCCCACACTGGGTCACACCTCAAGGCAGAGCTTCTCTGAGCAGGCCAGACCTCCTGAGGGGAGACCCTGGATCAATATCAATCACAGAACGCTGCAATCATGTCTGCTCTGATGAGAACAGTAATAAAATACACCCTTTAAAATAGAAATGGATATTTCAAAGAAGCTTTTTGAAATATTTCTCCATAACTGAAGTTTAAACTGTTGTAATGAACTGCACTGGACCAGGGGGAAATCAAAGCATAGCCATTGTTTGTTAGGCCTTGATTCCAATGAGCCCCCGTGTGCATTTGGTGCTGCCAAGGAGCTCCAAATAATATTTTGGAAATATTGTCTCTCTCTCTGCAGCTCTGCCCTTGCCAGGAGCCTAGCCCAGCTCAGCAGCACAGACGCAGCACAAGGACTTTAATGACCCTCTCAGGAGTTGGGGCTGAGTCCCTGGGCATCAGTCCCTGAGAGGGAGTTGAAGAAACCTCTCAAGAATTCAAAGTCAGATTCAAACTCTAAAGTTTCTCGTTTGTTTAGTGAGTCCTACTGATAAACATGAAGGAGAAGGTTTCCCAAGGGTTGAATTAGACCAGAAAATTGGAGACAGTGTTGTCAGGTTGAAAAAAATAGGGTAAAGGAAGAAAAGAAACCTCACAAAATTCAAAGTCAAATTCCAAGTCCAAAGTTTCCTGAAGTTCTAATGGATCCCACAGAGGGACATCGCTGAGAAAGTGTCCCCAGCTGCAGATTTCTTGTTTTTACATTATATTTTTAAAGTGTGGTGTAATTTCTTAATGATATATTTCTTAAACTTGAGCTTATTGCTTTTATGCTACATTTTTGGTGGGTGTTTTTTCTCTTTCTGAATGAAGCAGAGAGACTGGACTTCTGAGTTGCTTTAGAAGGTCTTTAAGGTTTATTTTGTTGTTTTCTATACAGCCAGGAAGGTAAACTTTGTCTCACAGATGGTCACAACACGGCTTAGAAATCACAAGACTATGGTTACAAGGTCTTTTTAAGGATTTATTAACTAATAAAACACTCTCAACAGAGATATTTATGTTTCTAATTCAATACTAAGATATTTTGTCTTTCTGACTCATACTACAGTGTGAACTTTCTTAGCCAATTATATCAGAACACACAAACTTCTTGTTACCTTTGTAACTACCTTTATTTTTTCCATGCACTTAATTCCAAAGCCAAACCTATCTCTACTCAACCATATTTATTTCTAAGCTTTTGCCTACAGACCGAATGTTCTGAGAATTCCTTGCATTTTGTATTCCAACAGTCAGGTTCCAGTTAGAGCAGAACACTGGAGGAACTCATGACAGGTAGGGACAAACCAGGGAAAGGTGTCTCTGATGCTCAGCACACCTGGATGTGTTTCAGGAATGCAAAGGGCCCACTGCCCCAGGAACAGCCCCGAGCCACCTGGGAGGGACAGGCCCTGCTGTGCCAGGCCTGGGCTCAGCCCTTGGCCTTTCTGCTGCCTCCAACCAGACCAGGCCTTGCTCAGCATTGCAGTTCTCTGCTCACAGCCTTTGGCTCCTGCAATCCTGGCCTCAAGGATCTGCTCTCAGCAGTCCCTGGGGAGCCTTTGGCAGTCCCTGCCATCAGTGGGACCAGTGATGCTCCAAGGGACTTGGAGTTTTGCTTCTGACTCCTTGAGCAGCTTCTTCAACCTTCTGTCAGTGCCTGAGGGTCCTGGACTCAGCCCCAATCCACCCTGGTGGTCATTATAATAAAGAAAGCCAGCAGGAGTTCTTTGTCTTCTTTCAATTGTCATTGAGCCTTCAGGGCTTGTGCAGCTGCTTGGAGTCAGTTTGGAGCTCTGTTAAGGAGGAAGATTTCAAAGTGCATCTCGTGACTTTCTTTTCCTCAAGGGGATGTTTTTTTATTTTTCATTTCAGAGGAAAACTGATAGAAGTATTCCGCAATTGATCTTCATGCTGGATGTCTCCTCTTGAGCTCTGGGCACAGAGAAGAATGAGCCCCTTGCAGGCTGACCCAGTTGGGACAGCCTGCTCTTTAGCCCCAACCTCAACAACTCATGAAATTTCCAACCTGGGAGTGACAACCAAAAATATAAAAAAACCTCATAAATTTCTTTTCAGTAAAAAAATGTTATTAAGTAATAAAATTGTATTTTTCTGAGATATAATGTTACTATTCTATATATTTTAACCTAATTTTTATAATTATGTTAATAATCTTTACATTATTAGCAACCAAATAAATTATTGGTCATTTTTTCTAACGAACAGAATTCCCTTAATAATTAAGCTCCATTGGTTATTGATTTCTCCCTCTTTAAGATAATTCCTAACATTTGTAACCATTTTATCATCTTTATTATCAACTTTTTCTCAGACAGGGTCAAGGTGGGAAGTTCAGGGTCCAGGGAGACATTTCTGGCACACATTCGGGGCAGTTTTGGGTCTGGTGAATGCATTTAGCAGGAAGTCTCAGCTTCAGAGTGGCACTTGGGGGTCCAGGGTTGCCCTTGGATGTCAGGGAGGGGAATTTGGGACTGTTCAGGGTCCGGGCGGGTACTTGGTGGGTCTCTAACGGGGCTCTGTGGGGCGCGGGACATGATGCGAGTTGTAGGCACAGGTATTATACCGTTTAAAGGGGCTGTGGAGCATCATGGGAGCTCTAGGCGCAGCTGCAGTGTCTCTCTGTGAGGTGCAGGGCATGATGGGGGATGAAGTCTCAGCTGGAATGGGATTTTACTGGAACCGTGGAGCATGATGGGTGCTGAAGTCCCGGAAGTGCATCTTGCATAGAGTTTGGGGTCCGGGAGGGCACTTCTGGGACACTTTTGCCTCTGAACGGTGATTTGAGGTTCTCAAGGGTCAACGTATATGGTTCAGGAGAACTTGGAGGGATCTTGGGGAGCTCTAACTGGGCTCTTTAGGGCACGGGGCATGGCAGGAATTTTAGGCGACTGACTGGGTTATGAGGTGCTCTGAGCTCACGGGGGATGGCAGGTGATGAATTCCCAGAAGTGGCTGTAATGGGCATCTGTGGGGTTGGAAGCATTCAGGGGATCCTTGGACGCTTTTGTGGGAGGGTCCTGAATGGGCGCTGAGAGGGCACGTAGGGATCCTGGAGAGTCTGGGGGACACTAACGGGGCAAATGGAGGGATACTGGGGGTTCTGTGGAGCGCAGGGCATGACGGGAGTTGTAGTCCCATCTGCTATTGGGCTCCATCGGGCCACGGGGCATGATGGGAGTTAGAGGCAGAAAGGAAAGATGGCGCCAACTCCAGCCACCACCCCCGAAGTACTGATCCCTGAAACTGAACCCCCTTGGTGGCACCTTTGACTGGCACACACCTGAGGCATGTGTCTGTTTTCAGTGGGGAAAATTAGGAGTTTTAGATTGTTTTAAGAAAAAAAAGAAAGAAACTTCTCTTTCCCTGAGTGCAGCAGCACTCCAAGCAAAGCAGGTCCTAGCTGAATGAGGAAGGACAGGATTGGATTGGGGAATGTGGAGCAAGGTTGTCCACACTGGGTCAGACCCCAAGGCACAGCTTCTCTGAGCAGGCCAGACATGAGGAGAGATCCTGGATCAATATCTATCACTGAATGCTGCAGTCACCTTTGCTCCAAAGAGAACAGGAATAAAATACATCCTTTAAAATGGGAATCTGTATTTCTCAGAAGCTCTTTGAAATATTTCTCCATAACTATCATAGGAAATCTTCCTAATGAAGTGCACAAGACCAGAGGCAAATCAAGGCACAACCGTGGTTTGTTAGGAAACCTCTCAAGAACTCCAAGTGAGAATCAAACTCCAAAGTTTCTTGAAGTTTTAATGGGTTCCAGGGAGGAACACGAGTAAGAAAGTGTCCCCAAGCCTCAATCAGAGCAGAGAACTGGAGGCAGAGATGACAGGTGGGGACAAAGAGAAGGTCCTGCTAGCCACAACATTCCTTATCCATTGGAGTCCCAGGGGTTGGATGATGGAAGTGGTGGGGATGGGTGTAGAGACAAAGTGTGATTGATTGTCAGCCATGAAGGGTCTTGATTTTCATATTTATTCAGACTGCATGAGAATATGCAGGGGGTCAATATCAATTCGACGTTGCTGGTATCAATCTATAAATACGCAAAAGAAAGCTTATCAGGACAAAACACTTCTCTCTGCAATGCTTTCAATATAATATACAGTATATTCACTTTGAATGCACTTCTGAAATCTACCTAACTAACCACAGAAGAATCGAAAATTTAAATTATTCCTGGGGGCATTTATTGTTTGAGTGTTTTGAAGAAAAGTTTATGAGCCTTTGTCACTGAATTCCCAAACTGAAGAGCTCAAGAAAGAAGAGTTCAATTTTAAGTTTGTTGTGGATTTAGCCTTGGCAAAATTGCCAATGAATCCACTAGAATTATTTACTTTTTTACTGCTGTGAGATAGGATTAGGAGGAAGGCAAATCAGGCTCAAACTTTAAAGGGTAAAAGGAATGCATGAGAAAAAACACACCTCAGAATAAAACTTTCAGAACACTACTCTTCCTCCCACAACTTCTTTTCTTTCATACTGATAACGTACAGAAACAGATCAGTCAGTTTACCATCTCTAAAAATAGCTATTCACCAATTTCCTTGGGTGAGAACTTCAATCTATGGAGATTTCTCTCCAAGAAAAGTTTTCTCCTGGCCTCTATATCACAGTGAATCAGCCATTCAGGAGAATGTAAATGGGATCACGGTGTAGAAATCCCTTCCTTGACTTACAGTTATCCCAAAACTAATTGTGAGGACCATATCAACTTATGGGGCACACTTTAAAGATTATAATAGTTCAAACAAAAGCTCTCTTCAACTTTGAAAACAGAGTTCTTTCTTCTTCTCTTCCCTGTGGGACAGGAGGGGTCTTCATCTCTCTCCTCTCTATACAAATTTCTCATGGGATCACAGCCATTTCAACATCTTTCTTTAGCACAAATGCCTCTGCTCATGTCTACAGTTATAACATTTCATCCATGCCATAATGCATTTTCTATGAGCTATAGGGAAACAAGAATCTCTTCTCCACAGCTTAAAAAAAGGAAATTTCAGCCCACGACTCACCTCGTTCTGTCATCTAAGACCTGACTCTTCCTTTTATCTGACCTCAATGTTTTCATGCTGTTTCTGTGCCTGTCTTGGTCCACTTGTTTCACTCAGGAGAGAGAACAAAGTGTCTGCAAGTCACATTCTGGGCAGTGAAAGAGTTCATATATTGCCCAGGCCTGCAGATGGTCAAGTGATCTCTCCTGGGCCACAGCCCAGAGCTATTTTACGATGGAAACTTTTTCGGTGGCTGCGCTGGGAGCCTGGGCCAGGATGGCAGGGGCTGCTCTGGGAGGGGGACCAGGATCTCAACAACCAGGCTAGAACTCAGAGACTTCACCCATGGGCCAATGGCTCCCCCATCCCCTTTGCCCAGTGGTTTCTGGAAAAACTCATCAGGGGCAGCATTCCAGCCACACCAGGGCCAGTCTGGCCACTCTGGGGAGGGGAAGCAGACAGGATCTCAGCAGCCAATGGCCCTGCCTAGCAATCCCCCTCCCACAAGTCACTCAAAATTTGGAAGAGGACTGTTATGAATGATGTTCTATTTGTCCAATTAATCAAACAACAAGGTTAAATTTAGCAGCAATTTTTTAATAGCAGCAATTGTATATAAATGGATACAAAGTATATCAAATGCATATATTTGAGTATATACAAAATTTGACAGTGAGTAATTTAGTATAATTGATGTTCGAATAAAGCATAAGCAAAACTGACCAGGAGTACACTGACTGGGGGTACAGGTAGGGGCTCGCCCTTCCTCCTATACCAAAGCAATCAACCTAAAAATCTTACATATTGTATGTTAATACATATTAATACAGAGTGTTCCTAGTTTCTATTCCTAAAACCTATGTCACTATGTTACGTTGGCATGTTCTACTATTAGTAGTTAGGGGTGTCTCATCCTTTCTGGGGTCTTATTTCCGATGAATGCTCTGGGTCTTCCTTGTGTTCGCTGAGTGACCTTGCAGGTAGCGCAAGAGCACTAAGCTTTGGGTTATGTAACTAAGCATGTGTTCCCACAACAAACCTTACTTCAGTGTCCAATGCCTGGAATCATCCCAGTTTGGCCCATTGCAAGTTCAAAGATTTTTATTTCTAGCTGCTGTTATCAAACCTACATCCTTCTTCTAATACTCCCACGGAACATCTGGAGGATTTCATCTGCTTTGTTTAACCATTTTCTTTTTTTTTTTTTTTTTTTTTCTTTGTAACAATTGAATACAATTTTCTATTGATATGAAGCAACAATTTTGTTAATATAGTTACAATTTAGTTAGCACGAATCACATTTATCATGCAACAGAAACAGAAGAAATAGAAGACGCAGAGAGAAAGACAAAAAAGATGCACGCACACACAGCTACCAACTCCTGGATTCCAGTGGCGTTCAGATAGAAATTCCAAGAGGAGGTAGGGTCAAGATATGTGCTTGCCTAGTGGTCAGCCTTAAATTCTTTTTAGTCTTTCTGGATCATTCTCCCAGGTGGGACTTTCGGTCATTTGGTCACTCAAGAGCTGGGCTGGGGCTCCAGGGTTGGGTGTGGAGCATTTCCTTTGGTGTGACACAGACCCCAGGAGAAGGCAGGGTACGGATCATGGACTGAGCCCATGCTCTGTGTTTTGAGCCCCTGGGCCTTCGTGGGCCTCCCCCCAGGTGGGACTTGCGATTGCTCGGGCAATCAGGGCCTGGGTCAGCACCAGCCCACTGTGTGACTGATTGACAGCTCATCCCGAGGTGTCTGGGACATTGATCTCATCCAGCCTCTGACAGTGACCATGGTGACACTGCGAACCTCATGGAACCATGGGTCAGTTGTGACAATGCAGATCCAAGGACACCATGGAGACACTGCAGAACCTCATGGAACCATGGGTCAGTTGTGACAAGGATGGCAGCAGATCCAAAGACACCATGGAGACCATGCAGAACCTCATGGAACCAAAGAGACCCCTGTCACTCTTGTGTCTCATGGATTCTGGGGGACCATTGTGAGACTCAGGACCCCTATGGAACCAATGGTCAAGGATGAAGCTGTGGGGCCTGATAGAACCAAGGAGCCATTGTGGCACTGAAACAGGGAGAATTAAAATGAAAGAGTTAAGGGTAAAAATACAGGAGGATGCTTTAACTAGAAGGGAGGTGTCACGATCCACTCAACTTGAGGGAGTCGTGATGCTTCGCTTGACCTGAGGGTGCAAAAGACAAAAGCAGAGAGACTCAAGTTTTATTCAGCAGTAAGCAGCAATGCAGTTTATTGCGTGCCAACAATTCAGCTTTGCAGTAGAGGGAAAAGAGAGAGAGAAAGAGGTAAAGGAAACGAAGTAAAAAGCGGGGGAGAGAGAGAGAGAATAGGGATATAGATACCAACAGATGGGACGCATCCTCATGGTCTTCAGCTGATGGATGCATCTTCAATCTGCTGGGGAGAAAGAGATCTCAAGTCTCTTTAAGAAAGTCACTTTTATAGTCCTTTTCCAAAGCAAGTGGCCTCTGGCCAAAAGGTGGAGAGATTTATGGACTATTGTATCCAGAGATCATCGCTCAAAAACAGGTGCTGGAACAGGGTGCTATAACTAGTACCCTGCTCAAGAGCAGCGCACCATGGCAAGCACTAAGCACACCTACAAACAGTCCTGGGCTAGCATCCACCTCAGCCAGGCAGAACTCAGGTCCAGAGTGAGTGGTGGGGCCTGGGGTGTCAGTCTCTGATGATGGTTGAGGCAGATCAGGAAACTTCAGACCGACTCTTACAGGGGGTGACAAGACTTCTGAGTGCTTATTATTTGGCTGTCTTTGCAAAACAGGAGCACAGAGCAAGGCTACAAGATAAGATAGAGGGCTGAATGCACAAACAGGATGCAAGAGCGAGGCCCCTTCCAGATAAGGGGGATTCCTTAGACCCCAAGCCAGCGAAACCTATATCAAGGTCTGGAAAGTGACCAAAGTCTAATACGCACTTTGCAAAGAAGGCGAGGTGAAAAGTTCATCTGAGAGGGAAGACTGTTTACTTCATCCCAAAGACCCCAGATGACCACCAGAGTGACCAACAGGGGAGCAGTGCAGTCACAAAGAGACATGGAGCTAATTTTAATATGAAGCAGGACAGGCAGGGTTAGGAAATGAATATATTAGGCACATTGAAAATCCTCTAGTTGTAGAGAATAAAAAAGAGGCACAAGTCGCCAAAGACGTGCATGTTTTTAGAGCTATCCCCCCGTGCACCTCAGTGCTGAATAAAATAAATGCCTATAACTTATTTGTGGGCTATAAAGTTTTGTCATGAATCAATTGGGTGACCTCTGCATGTTCCCTGAGATTTTGGGGTGCCCTGTTTGCTCCCCCTTAGAGCTGGACCTGGTGCAGAACACCACCTTCACTGACCCCCAGACAAAAGCGCCTGGGTGTACTCTGCACTGCATCCTCTCCCAAGGTAACTCAGGGCTCCTCCCACCCCTGGGACTGTCACCTGGAGTTTTGGGCTACCCCTGAGTGCTTGGGGTGCCTCCAACAGCCCTCCCTCCACTGCTGAGGGTCATCTGTGTGCATGTCAACTGGGAGGATGAAACAGTGGCCATCATCTTCTCCCAGCCTGTCAAGGTGAGACAGATGCTTGGGGTGCTCCAAACATCACCTGGATATCCTCAAATCACCTGGGTGCACACCTGAGTACTCTTGGACACTTGAATCTACCAAAACCCTGGGATCCCTGAGGGAGAAACAGGACTTCTGCACAGCAAACCAATATGATTATGCAGAAGCCCTAGTTACATTCTAAAACAACTATCAACGCGATCATGCATGTCTCTGATTGGTGGTTCCCAGGATGTCTACGTGCCCTGCACGAGCCCCCTAGAGGCAATAGATTGGTGATTACAAAGCTTCTGTCACCTTATCTTGGGTTTTCTAACTTCTGGCATTCTGTTTTTCATCTCCCTTCTCTCCTGATTTAGCACAGTTTATGTTTCAGTAGCCTTGAAGGGTTTCAACAAGTTGTCAAAACACCTAAAATGGCTCATGCTGTGCACCTGTTATAAACACTTGTCAAAACTAAGAAATATTCAGAAATAGCTAAGCGTGTAAGAGAGCAGTAAAATATGCAGAAAACAACTAGGCAGCAAAACATGGAGAAAAGCAGCACAATATAGTTTGGCTGGTGCACACAATACAGAGCACGGCCTGGATTTGTTTAGAAGATGTCCACTGTGGCCTAAACTTGTTCAGTATTACTACAGTCCCCCAAAATTT
>JAREIS010003588.1:0-10786 GCA_030060385.1 Muscicapa striata striata | reverse complement strand
CCTGCTTTTGAGTTTCAGCACTATTTCAAGTCTGCATGCGAAGCACAGAAGTGCACCTAAGCTAAGAGAAATCGTGCAAGCACCAGTAGTTCTCACTGTCCACTACATATAGACATAAGATCTCTACATCCCACTCTTTACCTCAGAGGCTACATGAGATTAAGTATTCAGTAAGAAAGCAGCATACATTGATCTGCTTCTAGAAAGCCACTGACAGGAGACGTTTGTCACTAGTCTTCACACAGAGCACTTTCTGCTGGGATTTTGTGCTGACAAACACGCCTGGGACGTGCACATTTCTTCAAAACTCTCTGTATTCTGGCACTCTGCCCTGCTTCTTGTAAGTGTTCAAGCACTATTAGTGTGCATAGCGAAAGCACACAAAGTGTCACTGAAGATATGGAGGAACCGTTCACGCTACACAGTAGATCTGCATCTCAATATTTACCACAGAAGACTGCATGACGGATAGGTATGTAGTAGCGAAGCTCGCTGATCTTGATTCTGCTTCTTAGCAATAGTAACTGGCAACTGATAGGCTGAGCACAGCACTCTGCTGCACGGCGTGTTCGTTGCTCATCAGTTTGTATCTTGCAGCGATTTCTCTCTAATGGATATGTTTGTCAACCACTCCTCCACAGAACACTCTTCTGGCAGGAGTTTCAGGTGACTAAACATGCCTGGGACGTGCACTTTCTCCTAAACCCACTGTACTTCTAGCAGTCTGCCCTGCTTCTTGTAAGAGTTTCACACTCCTCAAGTCTGCATAGCGAAAAGCACAGAAGTGCACCTAAAGCTAAGAAGAAAGCGTGCACAGCACACAGTAGTTCTCATTGTCCAGTACTCATAGACATAAGATACCTGCATCTCCAGTATTTACCACAAAGGCTGCATGGCGAATAAGTATTCAGTAAGAAAGGTAGCATTACATTGACACAGCTTAGTACAAATCAATGACAACTGATACGCTGAGGACAGCACTCTGCTGCACGGCGGTTCGTTGCTCGTTTTGTATCTTGCAACAGATTTTCCGTAATGGAGATATTTGTCACCCACTCCTCCCACAGAAAACTCTTCTGGCAGGAGTTTCAGCTGACTGAACATGCCTGGGACATGCACTTTTCTCCTAAACCCTCTGTATTCTAGCAGTCTCCCTGCTTCTTAGGAGAGTTTCAAGCACTCTTTCACTCAGCATGAATGCACACCAGAAGTGCACCTAAAGAAAAAAGCTGCACAGCACACAGTAGTTCTCACTGTCCACTACATATAGACATAAGATCCTACATCACCACTCTTACCTCAGAGGGCTACATGACGATTAAGAATTCTAGTAAGAAAGGCAGCATACATTGATACTGTTAGCAAAAACGCCACTGACAGCCACGCTGAGCACAGCACTCTGGCACGGTGTTCTTGGTCATGTTTGTATCTTGCAGTCATTTCTCTAAAGACGTTTTTGTCACCTAGTCTTCACACAGAGCACTTTTCTCCTGGGATTTTTGTGCTGACAAACACGCCTGGGACGTGCACACTTCTTCAAAACTCTTGTATTCCACCTGCTCTGCTTGTAAGTGTTCCAAGCACTATTATGTAATAGCTAAAGGCACACAAGTGTCACTGAAGATAAGGAGGAACCGTTTCACGCCACACAGTAGATCTGCATCTCCAATATTTACCACAGAAGACTGTGTATGACGGATAGGTATGTAGTAGCGAAGTCACTGATCTTGATTCTGCTTAGCAATAGTAACTGGCAACTGATAGGCTGAGCACAGCACTCTGCCGCACGGGCGTTCCTTGCTCACGCGGTTTGTATCTTGCAGCGATTTCTCTCTAATGGAGATGTTTGTCAACCACTCCTCCCACAGAACACTCTTCTGGCAGGAGTTTCAGCTGACTAAACATGCCTGGGACGTGCACTTTCTCCTAAACCCACTGGTATTCAGCAGTCTGCCCTGCTTCTTGTGAGAGTTTCAAGCACTCTTTCAAGTCTGCATAGAAAAAGCACAGAAGTGCACCTAAAGCTAAGAAGAACGTGCACAGCACACAAAAGTTCTCATTGTCCAGTACTCATAGACATAAGATACCTGCATCTCCAGTATTTACCACAAAAGGCTGCATGGCGAATAAGTATTCAGTAAGAAAGGTAGCATACATTGACACAGCTTCTAGTACAAAATCAATGACAACTGATACGCTGAGGGGACAGCACTCTGCTGCACTATGGTCTGCTGTTTCGCGTTTTGTATCTTGCAGCCAATTCTCCGTAATGGAGATATTTGTCACCCACTCCTCCCACAGAAAAAACTCTTCTGGCAGGAGTTTCAGCTGACTGAACATGCCTGGGACATGCTTTTCTCCAAACCCTCTGTATTCTAGCAGTCTGCCCTGCTTTTTTAGAGAGTTTCAAGCACTCTTTCAAGTCTGCACAGCGGAATGCACAGAAGTGCACCTAAAGCTAAAAAAGCGTGCACAGCACACAGTAGTTCTCACTGTCCACTACATATAGACATAAGATCTCTACATCACCACTCTTTACCTCAGAGGGCTACATGGATGATTAAGTATTCAGTAAGAAAGGCAGCATACATTGATACTGCTTCTTAGCAAAGCCACTGACAGCCAATACGCTGAGCACAGCACCTGGTGCACGGGCGGTCTGGCTCGAGGTTTGTATCTTGCAGCTATTTCTCTCGAAAAGGAGACGTTTTGTCACCTAGTCTTCACACAGAGCACTTTTCTGCTGATTTTAAGGACAAAACACGCCTGGGACGTGCACATTTCTTCAAAACTTCTGTATTCTGGCACTCTGCCCTGTTTGTAAGTGTTCCAACACTATTAGTGCATAGCAAAGCACACAAGTGTCACTGAAGATAAGGAGGAACCGCTCACGCCACACAGTGGATCTGCATCTCCAATATTTACCAACAAAGAAGACTGCATGATTGATAGGTATGTAGTAGCGGTTTCCGCTGATCTTGATTCTGCTTCTTAGCAATAGTAACTGGCAACTGATAGGCTGAGCACAGCACCTGCTGCACGGCGGTTCGTTGCTCATGAGGGTTTGCATCTTGCAGCCAGTTCTCTCTATGGAGATGTTTGTCACCCACTCCTCCCACAGAACACTCTTCTGGCAGGAGTTTCAGCTGACTAAACACGCCTGGGACATGCACTTTTCTCCTAAAACCTCTGTACTCTAGCAGTCTGCCCTTCTGCTTGTGAGAGTTTCAAGCACTCTTCAAGTCTGTATAGCTACACCAGAAGTGCACCTAAAGCTTAAGTTGTTAGCGTGCACACCACACAGTAGTTCTCATTGTCCAGTACTCATAGACATAAGATACCTGCATCTCCAGTATTTACCAAAAAAAGGCTGCATGGCAGGTAAGTATTCAGTAAGAAAGGTAGCATACATTGACACAGCTTAGTAGTACAAATCAATGACAACTGATACGCTGAGGACAGCACTCTGCTGCACGGCGGTTTCGCTGTTTCACGGGTTTGTATCTTTGGCAGCGATTCCGAATGGAGATATTTGTCACCCACTTCCTCCACAGAAACTCTTGGCAGGAGTTTCAGCTGATCACATGCCTGGGACGGCACTTTCTCTCTAAACCCTCTGTATTCTGCAGTCTGCCCTGCTTTTTGTGAGAGTTTCGGGAGCACTATTTTCAAGTCTGCATAGCGAAAGCACAGAAGTGCACCTAAAGCTAAGAAGAAATGCACAGCACACAGTAGTTCTCATTGTCCACTACATATAGACATAAGATCTCACATCCACTCTTACCCAGAGGCTCATACATTAGTATTAGAAGAGGATTTGATCTGCTTTAGCAAAGTCATGAACATACGCTGAGCACAGCCTGCACGTCTGGCTCGGTTTGTATCTTGCAGCATTTCTCTAAGGAGAGTTGTCACCTAGTCTCACACAGAGCACTTTCTGCTGGATTTGTCTGACAAACACGCCTGGACTGACATTTCTCAAACTCTGTATTCTGCATCTGCCCTGCTTCTGTAAGTGTTCACACTTTAGTGTGCATAGCGAAAGCACAAAGTGTCACTGAAGATAAGGAGAACCGTCACCCACACATAGATCTCATCTCCACATTTACCAGAAGACTGCATGACGGATAGTATGTGTAGCGTGCTGATCTGATTCTGCTTCTAGCAATAATGGAAACTGATAGCTGAGCACAGCACCTGCTGCAGGCGTTCGTGCTCGCGTTTGTATCTTGCAGCCAGTTCTCTATGGAGATGTTTGTCACCCACTCTCCCACAGAACACTCTTCTGCAGGAGTTCCTGCCTAACACGCCTGGACATGCACTTTCTCTAAACCTCTGTACTCTAGCAGTCTGCCTGCTTCTGTGAGAGTTCAAGCACTCTTTCAGTCTGTAAGCAAAGCACAGAAGTGCACCTAGTAAGAAGAAACGTGCACAGCACACAGTAGTTCTCATGTCCACTACATATAGACATAAGATCTCTACATCCCACTTTACCTCAGAGGCTCATGATATTTAGAAGAGCTACTTGATATGCTTAAAAGCATGAAAATGCGAGCACAGCCTGCAGTCTGCTCGTTTGTTCTTGCAGCTATTTCTCAAGGAGACGCTTTCACCTAGTCTCACACAGAGCACTTTTCTGGATTTGTGCTGACAAACACCCGGGACGGACATTCTTCAAACCTCTGTATTCTGGCACTGCCTGCTTTGTAAGTGTTCACATTAGTGATAGAAAGCACACAAGTGTCACTGAAGATAAGGAGGAACCGTTCCACGCCACACAGTAGATCTGCATCTCCAATATTTACCACAGAAGACTGCATGACGATAGGTATGTAGTAGCGAAGCTCGCTGATCTTGATTCTGCTTCTTAGCAATAGTAACTGGCAACTGATAGGCTGAGCACAGCACTCTGCTGCACGGCGGTTCGTTGCTCGCGGTTTGTATCTTGCAGCGATTTCTCTCTAATGGATATGTTTGTCAACCACTCCTCCCACAGAACACTCTTCTGGCAGGAGTTTCAGCTGACTAAACATGCCTGGGACGTGCACTTTTCGCCAAACCCACTGTACTCTAGCAGTCTGCCCTGCTTCTTGTAAGAGTTTCAAGCACTCTTTCAAGTCTGCATAGCGAAAAGCACAGAAGTGCACCTAAAGCTAAGAAGAAAGCGTGCACAGCACACAGTAGTTCTCATTGTCCAGTACTCATAGACATAAGATACCTGCATCTCCAGTATTTACCACAAAAGGCTGCATGGCGAATAAGTATTCAGTAAGAAAGGTAGCATACATTGACACAGCTTCTTAGTACAAATCAATGACAACTGATACGCTGAGGACAGCACTCTGCTGCACGCGGGTTCGTTGCTGCGGTTTGTATCTGCCATGATTTCTCCGTAATGGAGATATTTGTCACCCACTCCTCCTCACAGAAAAACTTCTGTGGAGTTTCAGCTGACTACACATGCCTGGGTCGTGCACTTTCTTCTAAACCTCTGTATTCCCAGCAGTCTGCCCTGCTTTTTGTGAGTTTCAAGCACTATTTCAAGTCTGCATAGCGAAAAAGCACAGAAGTGCACCTAAAGCTAAGAAGAAATCGTGCACAGCACACAGTAGTTCTCATTGTCCACTACATATAGACATAAGATCTCTACATCTCCACTCTTTACCACAGAAGGCTGCATTACGATTAAGTATGTAGAAGCGAAGGTAGCTGATCTTGATTCTGCTTCTAGCAATAGTCAGTGGAAAGGTTTGTATCTTGCAGCCAGTTCTCTAGTGGAGATGTTTGTCACCCACTCCTCCCACAGAACACTCTTCTGGCAGGAGTTTCTGCTGACTAAACATGCCTGGGACATGCACTTTTCTTCTAAACCCTCTGTACTCTAGCAGTCTGCCCTGCTTCTTGTAAGAGTTTCAAGCACTCTTTCAAGTCTGCATAGCGGAATGCACAGAAGTGCACCTAAAGCTAAGAAGAAAGCGTGCACAGCACACAGTAGTTCTCACTGTCCACTACATATAGACATAAGATCTCTACATCACCACTCTTTACCTCAGAGGGCTACATGACGATTAAGTATTCAGTAAGAAAGGCAGCATACATTGATACTGCTTCTTAGCAAAGCCACTGACAGCCAATACGCTGAGCACAGCACTCTGGTGCACGGTGGTTCTTGGCTCGCGGTTTGTATCTTGCAGCTATTTCTCTCGAAAGGAGACGTTTTGTCACCTAGTCTTCACACAGAGCACTTTTCTGCTGGGATTTTGTGCTGACAAAACACGCCTGGGACGTGCACATTTCTTCAAAACTCTCTGTATTCTGGCACTCTGCCCTGCTTCTTGTAAGTGTTCCAAGCACTATTAGTGTGCATAGCGAAAAGCACACAAGTGTCACTGAAGATAAGGAGGAACCGTTCACGCCACACAGTAGATCTGCATCTCCAATATTTACCACAGAAGACTGCATGACGGATAGGTATGTAGTAGCGAAGCTCGCTGATCTTGATTCTGCTTCTTAGCAATAGTAACTGGCAACTGATAGGCTGAGCACAGCACTCTGCTGCACGGCGGTTCGTTGCTCGCGGTTTGTATCTTGCAGCGATTTCTCTCTAATGGATATGTTTGTCAACCACTCCTCCCACAGAACACTCTTCTGGCAGGAGTTTCAGCTGACTAAACATGCCTGGGACGTGCACTTTTCGCCTAAACCCACTGTACTTTAGCAGTCTGCCCTGCTTCTTGTAAGAGTTTCAAGCACTCTTCAAGTCTGCATAGCGAAAAGCACAGAAGTGCACCTAAAGCTAAGAAGAAAGCGTGCACAGCACACAGTAGTTCTCATTGTCCAGTACTCATAGACATAAGATACCTGCATCTCCAGTATTTACCACAAAAGGCTGCATGGCGAATAAGTATTCAGTAAGAAAGGTAGCATACATTGACACAGCTTCTTAGTACAAATCAATGACAACTGATACGCTGAGGACAGCACTCTGCTGCACGGCGGTTCGTTGCTCGCGGTTTGTATCTTGCAGCCAGTTCTCTCTAATGGAGATGTTTGTCACCCACTCCTCCCACAGAACACTCTTCTGGCAGGAGTTTCAGCTGACCAAACACTCCCGGGACGTGCACTTTTCTTCTAAACCCTCTGTACTCTAGCAGTCTACCCTGCTTCTTGTGAGAGTTTCAAGCACTATTTCAAGTCTGCATAGCGAAAAGCACAGAAGTGCACCTAAAGCTAAGAAGAAATCGTGCACAGCACACAGTAGTTCTCATTGTCCACTACATATAGACATAAGATCTCTACATCTCCACCCTTTACCACAGAAGGCTGCATTACGATTAAGTATGTAGAAGCGAAGGTAGCTGATCTTGATTCTGCTTCTTAGATATAGTCCGTGGAAACTGATACGCTGAGCACAGCGCTCTGCTGCACGGCGGTTCTTGGCTCGCGGTTTGTATCTTGCAGCTATTTCTCTCGAAAGGAGACGTTTTGTCACCTAGTCTTCACACAGAGCACTTTTCTGCTGGGATTTTGTGCTGACAAAACACGCCTGGGACGTGCACATTTCTTCAAAACTCTCTGTATTCTGGCACTCTGCCCTGCTTCTTGTAAGTGTTCCAAGCACTATTAGTGTGCATAGCGAAAAGCACACAAGTGTCACTGAAGATAAGGAGGAACCGTTCACGCCACACAGTAGATCTGCATCTCCAATATTTACCACAGAAGACTGCATGACGGATAGGTATGTAGTAGCGAAGCTCGCTGATCTTGATTCTGCTTCTTAGCAATAGTAACTGGCAACTGATAGGCTGAGCACAGCACTCTGCTGCACGGCGGTTCGTTGCTCGCGGTTTGTATCTTGCAGCGATTTCTCTTGAAAGGAGAAGATTTGTCACCTAGTCTTCACACAGAGCACTCTTCTGGCAGGAGTTTCAGCTGACTAAACATGCCTGGGACGTGCACTTCTCTTCTAAACCCTCTGTACTCTAGCAGTCTGCCCTGCTTCTTGTAAGAGTTTCAAGCACTCTTTCAAGTCTGCATAGCGAAAAGCACAGAAGTGCACCTAAAGCTAAGAAGAAAGCGTGCACAGCACACAGTAGTTCTCACTGTCCACTACATATAGACATAAGATCTCTACATCACCACTCTTTACCTCAGAGGGCTACATGACGATTAAGTATTCAGTAAGAAAGGCAGCATACATTGATACTGCTTCTTAGCAAAAGCCACTGACAGCCAATACGCTGAGCACAGCACTCTGGTGCACGGTGGTTCTTGGCTCGCGGTTTGTATCTTGCAGCTATTTCTCTCGAAAGGAGACGTTTTGTCACCTAGTCTTCACACAGAGCACTTTTCTGCTGGGATTTTGTGCTGACAAAACACGCCTGGGACGTGCACATTTCTTCAAAACTCTCTGTATTCTGGCACTCTGCCCTGCTTCTTGTAAGTGTTCCAAGCACTATTAGTGTGCATAGCGAAAAGCACACAAGTGTCACTGAAGATAAGGAGGAACCGTTCACGCCACACAGTAGATCTGCATCTCCAATATTTACCACAGAAGACTGCATGACGGATAGGTATGTAGTAGCGAAGCTCGCTGATCTTGATTCTGCTTCTTAGCAATAGTAACTGGCAACTGATAGGCTGAGCACAGCACTCTGCTGCACGGCGGTTCGTTGCTCGCGGTTTGTATCTTGCAGCGATTTCTCTCTAATGGATATGTTTGTCAACCACTCCTCCCACAGAACACTCTTCTGGCAGGAGTTTCAGCTGACTAAACATGCCTGGGACGTGCACTTTTCTTCTAAACCCTCTGTACTCTAGCAGTCTGCCCTGCTTCTTGTAAGAGTTTCAAGCACTCTTTCAAGTCTGCATAGCGAAAAGCACAGAAGTGCACCTAAAGCTAAGAAGAAAGCGTGCACAGCACACAGTAGTTCTCATTGTCCAGTACTCATAGACATAAGATACCTGCATCTCCAGTATTTACCACAAAAGGCTGCATGGCGAATAAGTATTCAGTAAGAAAGGTAGCATACATTGACACAGCTTCTTAGTACAAATCAATGACAACTGATACGCTGAGGACAGCACTCTGCTGCACGGCGGTTCGTTGCTCGCGGTTTGTATCTTGCCGCGATTTCTCCGTAATGGAGATATTTGTCACCCACTCCTCCCACAGAAAACTCTTCTGGCAGGAGTTTCAGCTGACTACACATGCCTGGGACGTGCACTTTTCTTCTAAACCCTCTGTATTCTAGCAGTCTGCCCTGCTTTTTGTGAGAGTTTCAAGCACTATTTCAAGTCTGCATAGCGAAAAGCACAGAAGTGCACCTAAAGCTAAGAAGAAATCGTGCACAGCACACAGTAGTTCTCATTGTCCACTACATATAGACATAAGATCTCTACATCTCCACTCTTTACCACAGAAGGCTGCATTACGATTAAGTATGTAGAAGCGAAGGTAGCTGATCTTGATTCTGCTTCTTAGCAATAGTCAGTGGAAACTGATACGCTGAGCACAGCGCTCTGCTGCACGGCGGTTCGTTGCTCGCGGTTTGTATCTTGCAGCCAGTTCTCTCTAGTGGAGATGTTTGTCACCCACTCCTCCCACAGAACACTCTTCTGGCAGGAGTTCCTGCTCTCTGAACACGCCTGGGACATGCACTTTTCTCCTAAACCCTCTGTACTCTAGCAGTCTGCCCTGCTTCTTGTGAGAGTTTCAAGCACTCTTTCAAGTCTGCACAGCGGAATGCACAGAAGTGCACCTAAAGCTAAAAAAAGCGTGCACAGCACACAGTAGTTCTCACTGTCCACTACATATAGACATAAGATCTCTACATCACCACTCTTACCTCAGAGGGCTACATGACGATTAAGTATTCAGTAAGAAAGGCAGCATACATTGATACTGCTTCTTAGCAAAAGCCACTGACAGCCAATACGCTGAGCACAGCACTCTGGTGCACGGCGGTTCTTGGCTCGCGGTTTGTATCTTGCAGCTATTTCTCTCGAAAGGAGACGTTTTGTCACCTAGTCTTCACACAGAGCACTTTTCTGCTGGGATTTTGTGCTGACAAAACACGCCTGGGACGTGCACATTTCTTCAAAACTCTCTGTATTCTGGCACTCTGCCCTGCTTCTTGTAAGTGTTCCAAGCACTATTAGTGTGCATAGCGAAAAGCACACAAGTGTCACTGAAGATAAGGAGGAACCGTTCACGCCACACAGTAGATCTGCATCTCCAATATTTACCACAGAAGACTGCATGACGGATAGGTATGTAGTAGCGAAGCTCGCTGATCTTGATTCTGCTTCTTAGCAATAGTAACTGGCAACTGATAGGCTGAGCACAGCACTCTGCTGCACGGCGGTTCGTTGCTCGCGGTTTGTATCTTGCAGCGATTTCTCTCTAATGGATATGTTTGTCAACCACTCCTCCCACAGAACACTCTTCTGGCAGGAGTTTCAGCTGACTAAACATGCCTGGGACGTGCACTTTTCGCCTAAACCCACTGTACTCTAGCAGTCTGCCCTGCTTCTTGTAAGAGTTTCAAGCACTCTTTCAAGTCTGCATAGCGAAAAGCACAGAAGTGCACCTAAAGCTAAGAAGAAAGCGTGCACAGCACACAGTAGTTCTCATTGTCCAGTACTCATAGACATAAGATACCTGCATCTCCAGTATTTACCACAAAAGGCTGCATGGCGAATAAGTATTCAGTAAGAAAGGTAGCATACATTGACACAGCTTCTTAGTACAAATCAATGACAACTGATACGCTGAGGACAGCAC
>JAREIS010003557.1:0-14481 GCA_030060385.1 Muscicapa striata striata | reverse complement strand
GGGAGAATTTTTCCCATTGTAATGCTAACAGAACCCGCCAGCTGTGCCCAGGGTTTGTGATGGCCCTGGACAGGCGGGTGGGTGGGACCGGAGCTACCCGGAGGGGGATGCGGACTTCCGGGGAGGGGGGGGGGGGGAGCTACTGAGGGGAGCACGAGGCTTCTGGAGGGGCCCGGCTGTTTTCCGGGGAGAGAGAGAGCGAGGGGGAACTTCTCCAGTCTGCTCGGCGGTGTGAGGAGGTAGGAGACCCGGGGGCCGGCTACATTCAGCTGCCCAGCATCTGCCCTGCTACCCCGGAGGCACTGCTGACTACCAAAGACCAAATACTTCCTACCTCTGGGAATACACTGGTCATCTGGACACAGGACCGGAGCGAAGAGCTCCCACCTGAGCCAGCCCGGCCGCGGCTGTTCCACTCCACCTCCCTGGCTCCCGCCTGCGCCTGCAGGTGTGCCTGCCCTGTAACAGTTACACCCCCAGGAACGGACACAGACCGAGTGTGTCCGCGTCTAAGAAAGGACTACAACTGAATTTTTCTTCTGTTTTTCGTCGGTAATTTTAATAATTACTGTTGTTGTTTTCTACTTGTGCTGTGAGTTAGAGTAGTAAAGAGCTGTTACTTTTACCTCCTTATCTCGGCCTTGAGTCCTTGATTTGAAACAATTATAACACTCGAAGGGGGGTGACATTGATTTCTCTATTTCAAAGGGAAACTTGTGCCGTTTTTTGGCAGAACCCTGTCCTAAAACCAGGGCACTGGCTCCGGGGCCGGCCGGCCAGTCGGCGGCATCCGCCTGCCGCCTACGGGGAGGGCGCTGCAGTGGACCGCAGCGCCGGGGTAACAGGTCTACCCTTCTCCGGGGTGGCCTCCAGAGACCAAGTCTACCCGGCTCCGACGCGGCTGCCGGAGACCAAGTCTTCCCGGCTCCGGGGCCGGCAGGCCGGCCGGGTGCATCCGCCTGCCGCATGAGGGAAGGGAGCAGCAGCAGCCCGCGGCACTGGGTGAACAGGTCTATCTTTCTGTGTGGCGGCCGCTGGAGACCAGGTCTACTCAGGTCTGGGGTCGGCCAGCCGGCCGGCGGCATCCACCTGCTAACGGCGGGGAGGGCGCTGTAGCGGCCCGTGGCGCCGGTGTGAACAGGCCTACCTTTCTTTGTGGCGGCCGCCGGAGACCAGGTCTACCCCATTCCGGGGCCGGCCCGCCGGCGGGATCCACCTGCCGCCGCATGAGAGGACGCTGCAGCGGCCCGCGGCTCCGAGGTGAACAGGTCTACCCTTCACTGGGGCGGCCGCCAGGGACGAGCTTTACCCCGCTCCAGGGCCGGCAGGCCGGCTGGCGGCATCCGCCTGCCGCATGAGGGGAAAGAGGTGCAGCGGCCCGCGGCACTGGGTGAACAGGTCTACCCTTCTCCGGGGTTGCCGCTGGAGACCATGTCTACCCGGCTCTGGGGCCAGCTGGCCTGTCAGCGGCATTCGCCTGTTGCCGGCGGGGAGGGCGCTGCAGCGGCCCGCGGCACCGGGGTGAACAGGTCTACCCTCCTCCGGGGCGGCCGCCGGAGACCTGGTCTACCCGGCTCCGGGGCCGGCCCGCCAACAGGCGGCATCCACGTGCCACCAGGGGGGAGGGCGCTGCAGCGGCCCGCGGCACCGGGGTGAACCGGTCTACCATTCTTTGTGGCGGCCGCTGGAGACCAGGTCCACCTGGCTCCGTGGTCTTCCGGCCTGCCGGCGCCATTCACCTGCCGCCGGCGGGGAGGGCGCTACAGCGGCTTGTAGCGTTGGGGTGAACAAGTCTGCCCTTCTCCAGGGTGGCCAATGGAGACAAGGTTTTCCGGGTCCGGGGCCGGCCGGCCGGCCATCAGCATCCACCTGCGGCCGGCAGGGAAGGCGCAGCTGCAGCCCGCAGCGCCTCGGTGAACAAGTCGACCTTTCTACAGGTCGGCCGCTGAAGACCGGGTCAACCTGGCTCCGGGGACAGATGGCCGGCCGGCGGCATCCGCCTGCTACCGGAGAGGAGAGCGCCGCAGCTGCCCGCGGCGCTGGGGTGAACAGGTCTACCCTTCTCCGGGGCGGCTACTGGAGACCATGTCTACCCGTGTCCGGGGCCGGCCGGCAGGCCGGCGCCATCCGCCTACAACCGGCGGGGAGGCATGCTGCAGTGGCCTGCGGCGCCGGTGTGAACAGGTCTGCCCTTCTCCATTGCGGTCGCCGGAGATCTGGTCTACCCGGCTCCAAGGCCGGCCAGCAGGCCGGCAAAATCCGCCTTCCGGCGGAAGGAGAGGGCACTGCAGCGGCCCGCGGCGCAGTGGTGAACAGGTCTACGCTTCTCCGGGGTGGCCGCCAGAGACCAGGTCTACACGGCTACAGGTCTGGCTGGCCGGCCAGCAGCATCCGCCTGCCGCCGGCGTAGAGGGCGTTACAGCGGCCCGCGGAGCCGGGGTGAACAGGTCTACCCTTCTCTAAAGCGGCCGCCAAAGACCAGGTCTACCCGCTGCGGGGCTGGCCGGCCGGCCGGCAGCATTCTCATGCTGCCAGGGGGCAGGGCGCTTCAGCGGCCCGCGGCTCCGGGGTGAACAGGTCTATACTTCTCCGGGGCGGCCTCCGGAGACCACGTCTACCCGGTACCGAGGCGTCCGCCGTAGACCAGGTCTACCTGGCTCCGGGGCCAGCCGGCCGGCCGGCGGCACCTGCCTGCCGCTGGCAAGGAGGGCGCTGCTGCGGCCCGCGGCTCCGCGGTGAACAGCTCTACCCTTCTCCGGGGCGGCCGCCTGAGAACAAGTCTACCCGGGTCCGTGGCCGGCCGGCCGGGTGAGATTTACCTGCCGCCGCCGCGAGGGCGCTGCAGCTCAAATGCCGGCAGGCCGGCCGGCGGCATCCGCCTGCCGCATGAGGGGAGGGCGCTGCAGCGGTCCGCTGCGCCGGGGTGAAGAGGTCTACCCTTCTCCGGGTCGGCCGCCGAAGACCGGGTCAACCCGGCTCCGGGGTCGGACGGTCGGCCGGCGGCATCCGCCTGCGGCCGGCGGGAAGGGCAATGAAGCGGCCCGCGGCGCCGGGGTGAACAGGTCTACCTTTCACCGTGGCGGCAGCCGGAGACCAGGTCTACGCGGCTCCGGGGCCAGCCGGCCAGCCAGCAGACTCCGCCTAACGCCGGAGAGTATGGCGGTGCAGCGGCCCGCTGCGCCGGGGTGAACAGGTCTACACTTCTCTGTTGCGGTCGCTGGAGACCTGGTCTACCCGGCTCCGGGGACGGCCAGTCGGCAAGCAACATCCGCCTGCCGCCGGAGAGGAGAGCGGTGCAGCGGCCTCAGGCGCCCGGGTGAACAGGTCTTCCCTTCTCCGGGGTGGCCGCCAGAGACCAAGTCTACACGGCACCGGGGCTGGCCTGCCGGCCGGCCGGCAGCATCCACCTGCCGCCGGCGGAAAGGGCGCTGAAGCACCCCGTAGCGCCGGGGTGAACAGGTCTACCCTTTTTTGTGGCGGCCGACAGAGACCATGTCTACCCGGCTCCGTGGCCTGCTGTCTGACGGGCACCATTCACTTGCCGCCGGCGGGGAGGGCGCTACAGCGGCCCGTAGCTCCGGGGTGGACAGGTCTACCCTTCTCCGGGGCGGCCTCCAGAGTCCAGGTCTTCCCGGCTCCGGGGCCGGCCGGCCGGCAATTAGCATGCGCCTGCGGCCGGCGGCGAAGGCACAGCTGCGACCCGCAGCGCCGTGGTGAACAAGTCTACCCTTCTACGGGTCGGCCGCTGAAGACCGGGTCTACCCGGCTCCGAGGCCGGATGGTCGGCCGGCGGCATCCGCCTTCTACCGGCGTGGAGGGCGCCGCAGCGGCCCGCGGCGCCAAGGTGAACAGGTCTACCCTTTTTTATGGCGGCCGCCGGAGACCAGGTCTATCTGGCTCGGGGGCCGGCCGGTCGGCCGGCGGCATCCGCCGGCAACCGGCACGGAAAGCGCTGCAGCGGTGCGCAGTGCCGGAGTGAACAGGTCTACCCCTCTTTGTGGCGGCCGACGGAGACCAGGTCTACCTGGCTCCGCGGCCTACTGGCAAGCCGTCGCCATCCACCTGCCGCCGAAGAGGAGGGCGCTGCATCCGCCCGCAGAGCTGGGGTGAAAAAGTCTACCCTTCTCTGGGGCGGCCGCCTAAGACCAGGTCTACCCGGCTCCGGGGTCGGACGGCCGGCGGGATCCACATACCGCCGCCCAAGAGAGCGCTGAAGCGGCCCGCGTCGCTGGGTGAACAGGTCTACCCTTCTCCGGGGTTGTCGCCGGAGGCCATGTCTACCCGGCTCTGGGGCCGGCGGGCCGGGCGCCACCATCCACCTGCCGCCGGCGGGGAGGGCTCTGCAGCGGGCCGCAGTGCCGGGGTTAACAGGTCTACCCGTCTTTGTGGCGGCCACCGGAGTCCAGGTCTACCTGGCTCCGTGGCCTACTGGCCTGCTGAGGCCAGCCACCTGCCGCCGGAGAGGAGGGCGCTGCAGCGGCCCGCGGCACTGGGCTGAACAAGTCTACCCTTCTCTGGGGCGGCAGCCGGAGACCTGGTCTACCCGGCTCCGGGGCCGGCCCGCCGGCCGGTAGCATCCGCCTGCCCCTGGCGGGGAGGGCGCTGCAACGAAACGTTGCGCCTGGGTGAACAGGTCTTCCCTTCTTTGTGGCGGCCGCTGCAGACCAGGTCTACCCGGGTCCGGGGCCAGCCAGCCGGCCGGCGGAATCTGCTTTCCGCCCAAGGGGAGTGCGCTGCAGCGGCCTGCGGCGTGGTAGTGCACAGGTCTACCCTTCTCCTAGGCGGCCGCGAGAGACCAGGTCTACCCAACTCTCGAGCTGGCCGGCTGGCCGGCGGCATCCACCTGTTGCCGGCAGGGAGGGTGCTGCAGCGGCTTGCGGCTCCGGGGTGAACAGGTCTACCTTTCTTTGTCGCGGCCGGCGGAAACCAGGTCTACCCGGCTCCAGGGCCGGCCGGCTGGCGGGATCCACTTGCCGCAGCCAAAGAGGGCGCTGCAGTGGCCCGCGGCTCCGGGGAGAACAGGTCTACCTTCACCGGGGTGGCAGCCAGAGACCAGGTTTACCCCGGTCCGGGGACGGCGGGCCGGCGGGCGGCATCCGCCAGCCGCAGTAGGGGAAGGAGTTGCAGCGGCCCGGGTCACTGGGTGAACAGGTCTACCCTTCTCTGGGGCGGCCGCAGGAGACCAGGTCTACCTAGCTCCGGGGCCGGCCGGCTGGCGGCATCCACATGCCGCCGCCCAAGACCGCGCGGCAGCGGCCTCCGGCTCCGGTGTGAAGAGGTCTAACCTTCACCGGGGCGGCAGCCACAGACCAGGTTTACCCCACACCGGGGCCGGCGGGCCGGCCGGCGGCATCTGACTTCCGCATGATGGGAAGGAGCTGCAGGGGCCCGCGTCGCTGGATGAACAGGTCTACCCTTATCCGGGGTTGCCGCCGGAGACCATGTCTACCCGGCTCTGGCGCCAGCCGGCAGTCCGGCGGCATCCCCCTGTTGCCGGCAGGGAGGGCGCTGCAGCAGCCCGCAGCGCCGGGGTGAAGAGGTCTACCCTTCCCCGGGGCGGCCGCCGGAGACCCGGTCCACCCAGCCCCGGGGCCGGCTGGCCGGCCGGAGGCATACACCTGCCGCCAGCGCGGAGGGCGCTGCAGCGGCCCGCGGCACCGGGGTGAACAGGTCTACCCCTCTTTGTGGCGGCCGCCGGAGACCAGGTCTACCCGGCTCCAGGGCCGGCCGGGCAGCTGGCGGCAAACGCCGGCCGCCGGAGAGGAGGACGCTGCAGCGGCCCGCGGCGCTTGGGTGAACAAGTCTACCTTTCTCCGGGGCGGCCGCCGGAGACCAGGTCTACCCAGCTCCGCAGCCTACCGGCCGGCCGGCGCCATCCACCTACTGCCGGAAAGGAGGGCGCTGCAGCGGCCTGTGGCGCTCGGGTGAACAAATCTACCCTTCTCAGGGGCGGCCGCTGGAGACCCGGTCTACCCGGCTCCGGGGTCGTCCCGCCCGCTGGCGGTATCCGCCTGCCGTTGGTGGGGAGCGCACTGCAACGACACGTGGCGCCTGGGTGAACAGGTCTACCCATTCTTTGTGGCAGCCGCCGGAGACCAGGTCTACCCGGCTCCAGGGCCGGACGGGCAGCCGGCAGCAAACGCCTGTTGGCGGCGGGGAGGATACTGCAGCGGCCCACGGTGCCGGGGTGTACAGGTCTACCCTTCTCCGGGGTGGCCGCTGGAGACCAGGTCTACCCGGCTCCGTGGCCAGACGGCCGGACAGCGGCATCTGCCTGCGGCCGGCAGGGAGGGTGCTGGTGCGGCCCGCGGCGCCAGGGTGAACAAGTCTACCCTTCTCCAGGTAAGCTGCCCAAAACCAAGTCTACCCGGTTCCGAGGCTGGCCGGCGAGCCGGCTGCATCTGCCGGACTCCGAAGAGTAGGGCGCTGCAGCGGCCCGTGGCGCCGGGGTGAACAGGTCTACCCTTCTCCCGGGTAGCCGCCGCAGACCAGGTCTACCCGGCTGCGGGGCCTGCCGGCTGGCCGGCAGAAACTGCCTTCCACTGCAAGGGGAGTGCGCTGCAGCGGCCTGCGGCGCTGTAGTGAACAGGTCTACCCTTCTCCGGGGCGGCCTCCGAAAAGCAGGTCTACGGAGCTCCAGGGCCGGCCGGCCGGCGGGATCCACCCGTCGCCGCCGGCGAGGGCGTTGCAGAGGCCCGCGGCCCCGGGGTGAACAGGTCTACTCTTCTCCGGGGCGGCCGACGGAGACCAGGTCTACCCGGCTCTGGGGCTGGCCGGCCGGCGGCATCCGCCTGTTGCCGGCGGGGAGGGCGCTGCATCGGCCCGTGGCGCCGGGGTGAACAGGCCTACCTTTCTTTGTGGTGGCAGCCGGAGATCAGGTTTACCCCGCTCTGGGGCCGGCAGGCAGGCCGGCGGCATCCGCCTTTCGCATGATGGGATGGAGCTGCAGCGGCCCGCGGCGCGGCGATGAACAGGTCTACCCTTCCCCGGGGCGACCGCCGGAGACCAAATCTAACGGGCTCTGGGGCCGGCCAGCCGGCTAGCGACATTTATCTTCGGCCGGAGAGGAGGAAGCTGCAGAAGCCAGCGGCGCCGGAGTGAAATGGTCTACCCTTCTCCAGGGCGGCCGCCGGAGACCAGGTCTACCCAGGTTCGGGTCGGCCGGCCGGTAGGCGGCATCCGCCTGCCGTCTGCAGGGAGGACGCTGCAGCGGCCCGTGGCGCCAGGGTGAACAGGTCTACCCTTCTCTGGGGAGGCCGCCGGAGACCAGGTCTACCCGGGTGCGGGGCCGGCCGGCCGGCCGGCGGCATCCGCCTTCCGCCGAAGAGGAGGGCGCTGCAGCGGCCCGCGGCACAGGAGTGACCAGGTCTACCCTTCTCCGGGGCGGCCGCCAAGATCAGGTCTATTCAGCTCCGGGTCCGGCCGGACGGCCGGCGGCATTCGCCTACCGCCTAATAGGAGGGCGCTGCAGTAGCCCGCGTCGCCGTGGTAAATAGGTCTATTCTTCTGCGGAGCGTCCGCCGGAGGCCAGGTCTACCCGGCTCCGGGTCAAGCCAGCCGGCCGGCGGCGTCCGCCTACTGAAGGAGAAGAGGGCGCTTCAGCGGCCTGCAGCGCCGGAGTGAACAGGTCTACCGTTTGCGGGGCGGCCGACGGAGAAGAGGTCTACCCGGATCCAGGGCCGGCCGGCCAGCCATCGGCATCCGCCTGCCGTTGCTGGGGAGGGTCTTGCTCCTGCCCGCGATGCCAGGATTAACAGGTCTACCCTTCTCCAGGGTGGCCGCCGGAGACCATGTCTACCTGGCTCCGGAACTGGCCGGCCGGCCGGCCGGCAGAATCCGCCTTCTACGGGAGGGGGAGGGCGCTGCAGCGGTGACCTGGTGAACATGTCTACCCTTGTCCGGGGCGGCCGCCAGATAACAGGTCTACCAGGCTCCGGAACTGGCTGGCCGGCCAGCTGCATCCGCCTTCTGCCGAAGAGGAGGGCGGTGCAGCGGACCACGGCGCCGGAGTGAACAGGTCTACCCTTCTCCGGGGAGGCCGCCAGAGACCATGCTTTCCCAGCTCCGCAGCGGTAGGCCGGCCGGCGGCATCCGCCTGGTGCTGGAGGGGAGGGAGCTGCAGCGGCCCACGGCGCTGGGTGAACAGGTCTACCCTTCTTTGTAGCTGCTGCCGGAGACCAGGTCTACCTGGCTGCGGGGTCGGCCGGCCGGCTGGCGGCATCCACCTGTTCCCGGCGGATAGGGCGATGCAGCGGCCCGTGGCGCCGGGGTGAAAATGTATACCCTTCTCCGGGTTGTCCGCCGGAGACCAG
The DNA here is from genome assembly GCA_030060385.1 of Muscicapa striata striata. Classification (NCBI taxonomy): domain Eukaryota; kingdom Metazoa; phylum Chordata; class Aves; order Passeriformes; family Muscicapidae; genus Muscicapa; species Muscicapa striata. The sequence goes on along the minus strand of JAREIS010003557.1, from coordinate 6,169 downwards.
GTCTACCCGGCTCCGGGGCCATCCGGCCGGCCAGCGGAATCCGCCTGCCGCTGGCGGGGAGGGCGCTGCAGCAACCCGCGGCGCCGGGGTGAAATGGTCTACCCTTCTTAGTAGCGGCCGCCGAAAACCAGGTCTAGCCGGGTGCGGGGCCGGCCGGCCGGCGGCATCCACCTCCTGCCGGCAGGGAGGACGCAGCAGCGGCTTTCAGCGCTGGAGTGAACAGGTCTACCCTTCTTTGTAGCGGCCGCAGGAGACCAGATCTACCCGGCATCGGGGCCGCTCGGCCGGCCGGCGACATCCGTCTGCCGCCGGCAGGGAGGGCGCAGCAGCGGCCCGCGGAGCTGGGGTTAACAGGTCTACCCTTCTCTGGGGCGGCAGCCAGAGACCAGGTCTACCCGGCTCCGGGGCCGGCCGGCCGGCCATTGGCATATGCCTGCCGCCAGTGGGAAAGGCACTAAAGCGACCCGTGGCGCCAGGGTGAACAGGTCTGTCCTTCTCTGGGGAGGCCGCCGGAGACTAGGTCTACCCAGCTCCGGGGCTGGCCGGCCGGCCTGGGGAATCCGCCTTCCGCCAGAAGGGGAGGGCTTTGCAGCGGCCCGCGGCGCCAGAGTGAACAGGTCTACCATTCTCTGGGGCGGCCGCCAGAGACCAGGTCTACCCGGCTCCGGGGCCGGCCGGCCGGCTGGTGGCATTAGCCTTCCGCCTGAGAGGAGGGCGCTGCAGCGGCTCGCGGCGCCAGAGTGAACTGGTCTACCCTTCTCCAGGGAGGCCGCCGGAGACCAAGTGTACCTGGCTCCGGGTCCGCTCGGACGGCCGGCGGCATCCGCCTTCCGCCGGAAGGGGAGGGAGCTGCAGCCGCCCGCGGCGGAGTGGTGAAAATGTATACCCTTCTCCGGGTCCGCCGCCGGAGACCAGGTCTACCCAGCTGCGGGGCAAACCGGCCGGCCGGCGGCGTCCGCCTCCTGCCGGCGGGGAGGATGCTGCAGCAGCCCGCGCCGCCGAGGTGAACAGGTCTACCCTTCTTTATGGCTGCCGCCAGACTCTAGGTCTACCTGGCTGCGGGGACGGACGGCCAGCCGGCAGAATCCGCCTGCTGCAGGCGGGGAGGGCCTTTCTTTGTGGCGTCCGCCGGAGACCAGGCGTACCCGGCTAGGGGCCGGCCGGCCGGCCGGGGTGAACAGGTCTATTCTTCTCGGGGGTGGCCGCCGGAGTCCAGATCTACCCGGCTAGGGGCCGCCCGGCCGTCCGGCGGCATCCACCTGCCGCCTGCGGGAAGGGCGCTGTAGCGGCCAGTGGCGCCGGAGTGAAAAGGTCTACTCTTCTTTGTTGCGGCCGCCGGAGACCAGGTCTACCCGGCTCCGGGGCCGGCCATCGGCCGGCTAAATACGCCTACCGCCTGAAGGGGAGGGTGATGCAGCGGCCCGCGCTGCTGGAGTGAACAGGTCTACTCTTCTCCGGGGCGGCCGCCGGAGACCAGGTCTACCTGGCTCCAGGGCTGGCCGGCTGGCCGGCGCAATCCACCTTCCGCAGGAGAGGAGGGCGATGCAGCGGCCCGTGGCGCCGGGGTGAAAGGGTCTACCTTTCTTTGTAGCAGCGGCCTGCGCGCGGGTGAAAGGTCTACCCTTCTCCGGGCGCCGCCGAGCCAGGTCTACCGGCTGCGGGGCGGCCGGCCGGCGAATCCGCCACTGCGGCGGGAGGGCTGCAGCGGCCGCGCGCCGGGTGAACAGGTCTGCACCTTCTCAGTCGGCGCCGGAGACCAGGATCTACCCGGCTCGGGGCCGGACAGGCCAGCCGGCGGATCCGCCTGCCACCGGGGGCGTGCAGCGGCGATGCCTCCAGGGGAACAGGTCTACCTTTCTTTCTGGCGGCCGCGGAGACCAGCGTACCCGGCTGAGGCCGGCCGCTGGCCGGCGGCATCCGCCTCGCCGGCGGAGAGAGGCGCTGCAGCGCCCGGCGCCGGGTGACAGGTCTCCCTTCTGGGTGGCTGCCGAGAGACCATGTCTACCCGGTTCCGGGCCGGCCGCCAGCCGGCGGCATGCTCCTGCACCTGGCGGGAGGCGCTGCAGCAGCGGGCGCGGGGAACAGGTCGACCATTCCCGGGCGGCCGCCGGAGACCAGGTCTATTGGCTGCGGGTCCGGCCGGCCGGCCGGCGGCATCCGCCACCGCCGGAGAGGACGGGCTGCAGCAGCCGCGGTGCCGGGTGAACAGGTCTATTCTTCTCGGGCGGCCGCGGAGTCCAGATCTACCCGGCTAGGGCCGCCCGGCCGTCCGCGCATCCACCTGCCGCCTGGGGAGGGCGCTGTAGCGGCCAGTGCGCCGGAGTGAAAAGTTACTCTTCTTTGTGCGGCCGGAGACCAGGTCTACCCGGCTCCGGGCCGGATCGGCGGCAAATAGCCTACCGCCTGAAGGGAGGGTGATGCAGCGCGCGCTGCTGGGTGAACAGGTCTACTCTTCTCCGGGCGGCCGCGAGACCAGGTCTACCTGGCTCCAGGGCTGGCCGGCTGGCCGGCGCAATCCACCTTCCGCAGGAGAGGAGGCGATGCAGCGGCCCGTGGCGCCGGGGTGAAAGGTCTACCTTTCTTTGTAGCGGCTGCACCGGAGGACAGATCTACCGCTTCCAGGGCCACTCCAGCCCGGCCGAGCGACATCTGTCTGCGCCGGCCCGAGAAGGGGACACTGCAGCGGCCTGCGGCGCCGGGGTGAACAGGTCTACCCTTCTCGGGGCTGCGAAATGGGTCTACCTGGCTGCGGGGACGGCCGGCGGCAGAATCCGCCAACTGCAGGCGGGGGAGGCTGCACCGGCTCGCTCCGTCGGGATGGACAGGTCTGCACTTCTCCAAGTCGGCCGGAGACCAGATCTACCCGGCTCTGGGGCCGGACAGTCGGCGGCGGCATCCGCCTGCCACCAGCGGGGAGGCGCTGCTGCAGCGTATGCCTCCAGGGCGGGCAGGGTCTACCTTTCTTTCTGGCGGCCGCCGGGGCCAGGCGTGCCCGGCTGGGCCGGCGGCCGGCCGGCGGCATCCACCTTCTGACGGCGGAGAGAGCGCTGCAGCGGCCAGCGGCGCCGAGGTCCAGGTCTACCCTTTTGCGGGTCGGCTGCAGGAGACCATGTCTACCCGGTTCCAGGGCCGGCCGTCCAGCCGGCATGCGCCTGCAGCGCGGGGAGGCGCTGCAGCAGCCCGCAGCGTCGGGGTGAACAGGTCTACCATTCCAGCCCGGGGCGGCACGGAGACCAGGTCTGTTTGGCTGCGGGTCTGGCCGGCCGGCGGCGGAATCCGCCGCTGGAGAGGGAGGCGCTGCAGCAGCCACGGTGCCGAGGTGAACAGGTCTTTTCTTCTCGGGCGGCCGCCGGGGACCCGTCTGCAGCTCAGGGGCCGGCCGGCCGGCCAGCAGCCTCCACCTGCCGCCTGCGGGGGCGTGCTGCCAGCCCGTGGCGCGGAGTGATGTACCCTTCTTTGTGGCGGCCGCCGGAGACCAGGTCTACCCGGCTCCAGGGCCTGCCCGGCCGGCCAGTGCCATCCTCCTGCCGCCGTTGGGGAGGCGCTGCGGCCCCTGCGGCGCCCGGTGAAAAGGTCTACCGTACTCTGGGGCGGCCGCCAGAGACCAGGTCTACCCGGGTCCGTGGCCGGCGTCCGTCGGAATCCACCTGCCGCCGCCCGGCGTGGCGCCTGCAGCCGCCAGCGCTCAGGGGTGAACAGGTCTACCCTTCTCCGGGGCCGCCGCCGGAGGCAGGTCTACCCGGCTCCGGGGCCGCCCGGCCGCCTGGTGGCATCCGCCTGCCGCCGGCGGGTGGGCGCTGCAGTAGACCATGACGCCAGGGTGAACAGGTCTACCTTTCTTTGTGGCGCGCCGGGAGACCAGGTGTACACATCTCCGAAGCCCGGCCGGCGGCGGCGGAATCAACTTCGCCCGGAAGGGGATGGCGCTGCAGCGGCCAGCAGCGTGGTGTTAAACAGGTCTACCCTTCTCCAGGGCGGCAGCCGAAAACCAGGTCTACCCGGCTCTGGGGCGGCCGGCCGGCCGGCTTCACCTGCTGCCGCCGGCGTGAAACTGCAGTGTCCCTGCGGCTCAGGGGTGAACAGGTCTACCCTTCCCGGGGCGGCCACCGAGACCAGGTCTGCAACTCCGAGCCCAGCTGGCCGGCCAGCGGAATCTGCCTTCCGCTGGAAGAGGAGGGTGCTGCAGCGGCCCGCGGCGCGGTGGTGAATAGCTCTACCCTTCTCTGGGCGCGGACGCCAGAGACCAGGTCCTGCTGGATCCGAGGCTGGCCGGCCGGCCAGCGGCATCCGCCTCCCGCCAACGGTGAGGGCACTGCAGCGGCCCGCAGGGCGCCAATGTGAACAGGTCTACCCTTCTCTGGGGCGGCCGCCAGAGACCAGGTCTACCCGGGTCCGGGGACGGCCGGCCTGCCAGCTGAATCCGCCTTCCGCCAGAAGCGGAGTGCGCTGCAGCGGCCCGCAGCGCCGGCGTGAACAGGTCTATCCTTGTCTGGGGCGTCCGCCAGCGACCAGGTCTACACACTCCGGGGACGGCCGGCCGGCCGGTGGCATCCGCCTTACGCCGGAGGGGAGGGTGCTGCAGCGGCCCGGGGCACGGTGGTGAACAGGTCTACCCTTCTCCGCGGCAGCTGCTAGAGACAAGGTCTACACGGGTCCGTGGTCGGCCGTCCAGCGGGATCCCCCTGCCGACGCCGGCGAGGGCGCTTCCGCGGCCTGCGGCTCCAAGGCAAACAGGTGTACCCTTCTCCGGATCGGCTGCCGGAGACCAGGTCTTTCCGGCTCCGGGGCCGGCCGGCCGGCCGGCGGAAACCGTCACACACGGGAGAGGAGGGCGCTGCAGCGGCCCGCGGCGCCGGGGTGAACAGTTCTACTCTTTTCCGGGCGGCCGCCGGAGGCCAGGCTCTAGCTGGCTCCCGGGGCCCAGATGGCGGTCGCCGGCATCCGCCTGACTGCGGCGGGGGGGCGCTGCCGTGGCTCGCAGCGCCGGGGTGACAGGTCTACCCTTCTCCGGGGCGGCCGCCAGAGCCTAGGTCTACCCAGCTCCGACGCGGCCGCCGGAGACCAGATCTACCCGGCTCCGGGGCCGGCAGGCCGGCCGAGTGCATCCGCCTGCCGCATGAGGGAAGGGAGCTGCAGCGGCCTGCAGCGCTGGGTGAACAGGTCTATCTTTCTTTGTGGCGGCCGTTGGAGACCAGGTCTACCCGGTTCCGGGGCCGGCCCACCGGCGGGAACCACCTGCCGGAGAGGGCGCTACTGGCGCCCGCGGCTCCGGGGTGAACAGGTCTACCCTTCACTGGGGCGGCCGCCGGAGACCTGATTTACCCGCTCCAGGGTTGCAGGCCGGCCGGCGGCATCCGCCTGCCGCATGAGGGGAGGGAGCTGCAGCGGTCCGCGGCGCTGGGTAAACAGGTCTACCCCTTCTCAGGGTTGCCGCCCGGAGACCAGGTCTACACGGCTCTGGGGCCGACCGCCCGGCCATCGGCATCCGCCTTGCGGCGGCGGGGAGGGCACAGCAGCGGCCTGCGGTGCCGGGGTGAACAGGTCTTCCCTTCTCCCGGTCGGCCGCCGAACTGGGTCAACCCGTCTCCGGGTTTGACGGTCGGCCTGCGGAGATCCGCCTGCGGCAGGCGGGGAGGCGGTGGGCGGCCCGCGGCGCCGGGGTTAACAGGTCTACCATTCTTTGTGGCGGCCGCCGGAGACCGAGTCAACTCGGCCGGGGCCGGCCGTCCGGCCGACCGAATCCCCCTTCCGGCAGAAGAGGATGGCACTGCAGCAGTCAGCGATGCGGGGTGGAGAGATCTACCCTTCTCCGGGTCAGCCGTTGGAGGCCAGGTCTACCCGGCTCACGGGTCCGGCCGTCAGGGCGGCAGCATCCACCTGCCACTGGCGTGTAGGCTGCAGGGGCTCGCGGCGCCTGTCTGAACATGTCTCTACCCTTCTCCCATTGCGGTCGCTGGAGATCTGGTCTACCCGGTTCCGGGGCCGGCAGGCCGGCAGGATCCACCTGCCGCTGCCGGCGTGGGGCTTCAGCGCCCGCGGCTCCAGGGTGAACAGGTCTACCCTTCAGCCGGGCGGCCGCCGGAGACCATGTCTACCGGCTCCGGGGCCGGCAGGCCGGCGGCATCCGCCTGCCACATGAGGGGAGGGAGCTGCAGCGGCCTGCGGCGCC
>JAREIS010003553.1:0-13665 GCA_030060385.1 Muscicapa striata striata | reverse complement strand
AAAGACAAGTAGGTTGCCAGAAATACCACCAGGCAGCCTTTTGGGAATAACACTAAGATGTTGAGACACAGGGGAGTTATACAAAGGTCATCTAAAGAAAAATTGTAAAGAGAGGATAGGGGACAAGAAAATGTTCCAGGAGGATGAATAGGGGTGTCAGGGGCTGTATGTATTGGGGACCTTACCACCCAAAGAGCCCTTGATAAAATTTAGAATCGGTCCCCAGGGAGAGGAGGTGGAATTTTTAGGAGATACAGGAGCCAAAAAATCCACAATTAAACATCTACCAAAAAGGTGTAAACCCAGCACTCGTGGTTGGAGCAAAAGGTGAACCATCTCAGGTGCCTGTTATTAGAAATGTGCAAATTGAGACCCAGTGCAAAATTGAATTAAATTATCTGTCAGAGGCAGAAAATAATTTATTGGGGAGGGATTTAATAATAGCATTGGATTTGAAAATTGAAGTATCCCAAGGGCAACTTACAATTTATGCCTTAACCCAAAAGGATGAGGAACAAATATGTCCTGAGTGTGGCATACCCCTGGGGAAACAGGGAAGTTAAAAATTAAATCTACCAAAGTGAAAAATCACTGATCCCGATCTGCCTATCCAAATTCATCAACATCCAATATCACTGGAAGGGAGACGAGGCCTTAAGCCTGTCATAGAAACCTTTTTGCAACAAGGGACTTTAGAACCACTTATGTCCCCACATAAGACTCTTATTTTCCCTATCAAAAAGACAAACAGGAATTACAGACTGGTACAAGATTTGAGGGCTACAAATCAACAAAGTATTACCAAATTTTCTGTAGTAGCAAACTCTTACCCTCCCTTAAATCAGCTGTCCCCTGACTACACTTGGTACAGTGCAATAGATCTAAAAGATGCCTTCTGGGCATGCCCATTAGCAAAAGTAGTAGAGATTATTTTGCCTTTGAATGGGGAGACCCTGATAAGGGCAGAAAACAACAATTGCATTAGACAGTATTGCCTCAGGGCTTTACAGAATCCCCCAACCTCTTCGGGCAAGCCCTAGAAGAATTGATGCAGTCTTTTGAGCCACCAGAAGGGGTGAAATTGTTACAATATGTAGATAATATATTAATAGCAGGAAAAGACGAGAAATCTATAAAAATTGGGACTATAAAACTTTTAAACTTTTTGGGACAACAGGGTTTGAAGGTATCCAAAGCTAAGTTATAATTCACAAAACCAGAAGTAAAATATTTAGGACATTGGCTAAGTAAAGGAAAAAAAGAAATTGGATCCCAATAAGAGTCTCTGGAATACTAAGCCTGGGACCTCCAAAGACAAAAAAAGAAGTGAAGAAAATTTTGGGACTGCTGGGATATTGTTGTCAATGAATAGAGGGATTTAGTGAGAAAGTGAAATTGTTATATTAAAAACTTACCAGTAATCTCCTAAAATGGACAGAGGAGGATGGTAAGTTTTGAAAAGGTCAAACATGCTTTAATTCAAGTCCCTCTACTAAGTCTCCCGGATTTGAGAGACCATTTAAATCATTTGTAAACACCTCTGATCAAACACCATATGGGGTGCTCACTCAGGAATGGGCAGGCAGTTGAAGGCCAGTGGGATATTATTCCAAACTGCTGCACCCTGTCAGTCGGGGCTGGCCCACATGTGGCCACAGCACTTTTAACTGAAGAAGCCCAAAAAGTCACCTTTGGGGGTAAACACCCCCCATAATGTAAGGGGAATTCTGAATCAGAAAGTCGAGAAATGGCTAACTGATGCCCTAATATTAAAATATGAAGCTATTCTAATCACTTCCCCAGTCAGAGAGCTAAAAGCAACAACTGCTCAAAGTCCTGCACAATTCCTATAGGGGGAACCAGGAGAAAATTTAGAACATGATTGTGGGGACATTATAGAGTTACAAACAAAAATTAGACCTGACCTGGGGGAAGTTGAACTTAAGGATGGAGTAAAATTGTTTATAGACGGGTCTACCAGAGTGGAAGAAGGAAAAAGAAAATCAGGATATGCCAGAGTAGGAAGAGAAGAATTAAAATTAGTAGAATCTGGACCCTTGAACACAACATGGTCCACTCAGGCTTGTGAACAATTCACTCTTTACAGGGCACTATCTCACTTAAAGGGTTAAAAAGGGACCATATATACAGATTCTAAGTATGCCTAAGGCATACAGAAAAATTTGGGAAAAAAAGCAGGTTAATTAACACTCAAGGATGGGGATTGATACATCAAGAATTAATTATTAGAATACTAGAGGTTCTCAGGGGCCCCACTGAAATTGTTGTGGTCCACATAAGAGGGCACCAAAAAGGAACAAGCTATCATACAGGAGGGAATAATCTGGCTGACAAAGAAGCAAAAAAAGCAGCATTGAAGCAAAAAACAGTTTCTGTATTAAGTGCTACAGTTGATCCCAGCTCCAACCAGGAATTACAGAAGCTATTTACTCCCCAGGAAAAAGAAGCCATAAGGAAATTAAAGGCAGAATAGCATGAAAATAAATGGGTTTTACCAGATAGCAGGGAAATTTTACCATAAGCCCAGGCCAGACAAATTGGTGAACAATTACATCAACAAACTCACTGGGGAACCAAAGCACTAGCAGACCAATTTTTAAAAGTTTTTGGATGCATTGATATTTTTGATATTGCAAAGCAGAGCGTCCAGAGTTGTTTAACTTGTCAGAAAATTAATTTTAAAATTAAATTTATGCGACAAGGTCCATCAGGAGGATGGAAAACTGCTTACAGACCCTTTGAAAGAATATAAACAGATTTTACAGAATTACCAAAAATAGGAAGGTGGAAATATTTACTAGTAATAGTAGACCAATTAACCCACTGGGTAGAGGCATACCCTGCAGCTGGAGCCACATCACAAGTGGTAGCCAAAATATTGATAGAACACGTAATACCAAGGTATGGCCTGGTCCAAGCAATAGACTCAGACCAGGGGACGCACTTTGCATCAAAGGTGCTGAAGTGAATGACCTCAGCACTAGGCATCAGCTGGGAGTATCATACACCCTGGCACCCTCAGAGTTCTGGGAGAGTTGAAAGGATGAATCAAACTTTAAAACAACAGCTGTCAAAATTAACGATTGAGACTAAAATGCCACGGACAAAGTGCCTCCCACTAGCCCTATATAATATACGAACGATGCCAAATTTGAAAACAGGGATTTCACCGTATGAAATGCTCTATGGTATGCCTTGTCCTAAAGGAGCACACCTGGATCCAGCCTTAGTTCAGGACCCTTCCCTCCAGAATTACATAACAATCATCAAAAACTTGCAAGAAATAAGGAAGAAAGGAATTTTAGCTCAAACCGTCCCTCTAGGATTGGCCATACACAGGATTAAGCCAGGACAACGTGTTAATTAAAGTATGGAAAGAAGAAACTCTGAATCCAAAATGGGAAGGACCATATTTAGTTCTGTTAACGACTGAAACAGCTGTACGGACAGCTGAAAAGGGATGGACACATGTGAGTAGAGTCAAAGGTCCTGTAACCCCTCCTACTGCAGGCTGGGCAGTGACATCTGAGCCTGGAAACCTCACAGTGCAAATTCAGGGATTTGATGTTGGATCAATTTGTCTCAAAGTTCTCCCAATCAGGACTGAAAGTCACCTGTCCCGAACCTGGGTGTGACTGTAACCCATTCATCAAAAAAGGTGTCTATATTGTACTGAGTTGTGGTGGTGTCTTTCCTATGGTGGGTATCTCCCATTCGCATTATGTGTCCAATGCAAAAGAAACCAACATAAGGAAACTGTTAAGGTACTTAATACCCTATCAGCACAAGGAAAAATCAAAATTGATAATCATAACTGGTGGAAGTTATTTGAGAATGGAACAAAAGGAAAGAAGAAAGCCAAAGCAGAGGTATTGGCAAAAAGGTGCCAGAAAGGGTTGTGTATACCGTGCTGTTACTGCTGTACCTCGTACTGGAATGTCAAAGCTAAAAGCTGGGACAAAATTAAGATATGCCACCAAAAGAGAAAGACCTCAGGATATACCCCCTGCTGCCAAGAAGATTAAACAAACCTCAGCTAGTGGTAGCAACCCCTTAGGCTTTGAGGGAGGCAGAGGGATGAAAACAGTCATGGGAGTCATCCTACTGCTAACTATGATAAAAGGAAACAATGCTGATGCTTGTTCCAAGTGTTCCCAGACAACTGGGTACTTGCCTTCCACACACATATCAATTTGGCCTGCTATAACAGGCACAACTTAGAAACTTGCACTATTACAGGAAAAAGTTACTGGGTAGCCACCAATTTGAGAAAAGGAGGGTGGGCTCCATCGGCATACCAAAGTTGGCCAGTAGGAGAAGCATACCTCTGCTTCACAAAAGAAGGTATGTGAGGATATTCAGATCAGGGAGGAGTGCAAGATCACTAAAAGGAGGAATTGATAAAGAATATAACTAAAACGTTCAAGGGAACAAGGACAAATCGTAAGGGAAGTTTTAACCTGTACGAGAAATTGAAACAACAATTTGGCAAATGGGACTTACCCACCTCAGGAAAATAATTTATTTGAGGAATTAATCAAAGAAATTACTACTGAACTGAACTGAACTCACTGTTGGATCTGTGGAGGAATGCAGATGATTGACTACAGCCATGGAGGGGGGAGGGATTAGGCCCAGAGCAGTTGTTACAGTGGAATCAAATGTAAATATCGAGGGGAGTCAATAGACCTAAAGGGTGAGTTCTAACTCATGAGGTAATAGGAGAAGTATGTATAACACATCAGGGAACTAACTTTACCCAATATGTGGGGCACATCCCCTGTAAGATTATCCTGATTACAAATACAAGCAGTCTTGGTGGCCCGAAGCTCCAAAAGGATATTGGGGAAGTTAAGTGAAGGCAATTGTATAAAGAACAATTTTACAGGACTATGCTGATATAATAAGAATAGAGCTAACCCATACAAAGAAGTAAAAAGTGTAAGAACTTATTGGCAACAACCTGAATCACTTAAACTAAACTGGAAAGCCCTACACAAAATATTTTGGATCTGTGGGAAAACAGCTTATAATACCCTGCCAGAAAGGTGGAGAGGGACATGTACTCTAGGGATGATCCAGCCTGCATTTTTTACATTACCAAAGGAAAAGGGTAATAGAGTGTTAGGAGTTCCCTTGTACAAAACTTTGTATCAAAAGAAAAGGAGCCCAGCCATAAGGGGATCACAAATCTCAAAGGATGATAAATGGCCCCCAGAATGAATTATCGAGTACTATGGACCAGACCTGGGCTCAAGATGGGAGCTGGGGCTACCACACTCCAATTTATATGCTAAATAGCATTATCAGGCTACAAGCCATAATAGAAATTACCTCCAATTGAACAGCCGGAGCAATGGAATTGATAGCTAAACAACTCACTCTAACTAGAGCAGCAGTAAATCAAAATCAACGAGCCCAGGAGTATCTATTAGCTGAAGAAGGAGAAGTGTGTAGGAAGTTCAATAATTCTGAATGCTGCTTAGAAATTGATAATAATGGTGAAGTAATTACTAAAATTGCAGAAGAAATAAAACTAGTAGCCCATGAACCTGTACAAACCTGGAACTCTGTGCCAGATAATAATTAGTGGAATAACCTATTAGGGGGAGTGCAGTGAAAAAACCTAAGTTTTATGTTAATGTGCATTATTAGGACTACTGTTCATCTCTTCTCTTGTTCCACCCTTCATTTGAATAATCCAATTGGTGGTTCAAGGCATGCAAGGTGCAACAATACCAATAAATCCTGAGTCAACAACAAAACTAACAGCAGTGAATGAATTAAATCTAGTACAAAAAGTACTGACAAAATTTGAAGCCCGAACATGTATCAATCAGATAAAAAAAAGAAGTGGGGAAATTGTGATAATCGATAAATGACTCATGTTAATCACAGAAGTATTGGGGTTTGTGTAAACCAGAACACTTAGGTCTGAAATGAAGCATAAACACTAGATAAAGGAAAATATATTATTAAATCATTCTGTTTTAAATCCCCGTTATGAATATTATGTTTTCTAAATCAGTTGTATCTACTACCAGTTTGCAAAATTCCCATGGTCCCATGGTCATTTCCCATGGTCCGACAGATTTTCAAGCTCAGACTTCCTCCCTCTGTTCGACCAATGCTGCCTACAAAGACCAGACTTCCTGACTTTTGCTGGTTTTATCTACCAAGACCCGATAGTTATCTATGAGACTTGACTATTGCCCAGACACTTTACAGATGTTTATTTCAACCACCCCTGCTTGCCTGGCAAAACTGTGACAGCAAAAATCCAAAAATTATTGATGACAACAAGAGACTATACTATAACAGAGACTGCAAACCGAAGTTCGATGGAGCGTGGAGGGGGCAGTGACCCCTCACGTTACCTAGCGCTGCATTGCATTGCTTCGTCTATATTAAATAAAGGAATCTAAGTTTCGCTGAATATCGAGACTTTTTGTTTCTCATTTAAAACACTGTCGTGCTCTGATTTGTCTGATGATAAATTCAACTAATTCCCTCAAGTCAAGCATGCTGTGCCCATTAGCAGAGGATATCTCCCACAGAGATAAGAATTACTGCCCCAGCTGGTTTCAGTGGCTGGTGATAGAACACATACTTTTGGGCATATCTTTACATTGTAACCTAGGACACTGTGATGTTATAATATTCATACTTACTTAAAACTCAAACTTACACTTCTACTTCATGTCTGTGTGGCTTAATATATTTTAATTTCCATAAAGGCTTTAATTCAAGCCCTGCATTCTCTTTCTCTGAGGGACTCAGACAAGGCTCTATTTTACACACTCCAACAAGCTCTGACATTGGAGTGGAGCCCCACAGGGAAGGACATGGGAAGCCCCTATTAGGGAGTATCCTGATGCTTTCCGCCAATTTCGGGCTTCTAAACAACTTGTGACGGATCCACTTCAATGGGTTCTGATGCCACCTGCCTACTTTCCGAACTGGTCCAGACTGGTGCTCCCAGTGCCCCATGGGGTGGGGCAGCAGGGACCCCCCCATGGCACAGCGCGGCTGCTTTGGGGCTGGAGGCACCGCCTGGCGCTGGGGATGGGGCGTGTTGGGGGAGCTGGGGCTGTACTGATGGTACTGGTGGTGCTGGGAGCTCACCTGTCTGGGGTCCAGAGGGTGAACGTGTGTGCTCCCTGTGGGGACCCCCAGCCCGGTGTCACTCTGCCCCTGAACAGCTGCTCCCAGTACTGCCAATAAAAGCTCCCAGTTCATCTGGTCCTTGTTTATTGGGGGCCAGAGGGGAAGGAGGTGGAAAGACCCCATGGGGGAAGCCATGATTGGGGGGGGCAGAACGGGCCCTGACATGGATTGGGAATGGGCACCCCCAGGAAAGGTCATGTCCCCCCTTCTCACCTCACCCCTCTCTGGGGGGCCTTGGGAGGAACCTGAACCCCAACATGGTACCACGCCAACCCCAAAGGTGCCGGGACCCTCACAACCTGCAAGGCACGCATGGGAGGCAGTCAGGCTGGGCCAAGAGCCCAGTGCTGCCCCAGCCCGACCTTCCCTGGCCCCATCCCAGCTCCTCCTGCAGGATGCGATGGTGTTGGGAAAACAGGGGGCCAAGGGGGAGCACTGGGCCTGGGGAGAGAAGAAAAAGGGATGGAGGAGGAGGAGGAGAAGGGCTGAGGAAGGAGTGGGAGAAGGGCCGGAGAACAGGCTGGACTAAAAAGTAGAAGTGAGAGCTCTCCCAAGGCAATTTGGGGGTCCCTGGTCCCCTGCCCAACTCCTTAGTGGTACCAGTCCCCTCTTTCCCTCTGCTCTTCCCCACTGCCCCCCAATAACCACCCCTGTCCCACATGCTTCTTTTTTATGCTTCCAGGCCTCTCCTGCTCATTCTGGGGGTCCCATATCCATTTCCCTCAATTCTGGCACTTCTTGAAAGCTTCTTTCTGGTGGAATCCCTGAGTTATGGGATTTTTGGGGTGCAGTTTTGGAGGCGGACAGCTCTGTCTGGCTTTTCTCTCCCTGTTGGGGCCTCTCAGCTGCCCCAGAACCTCCGCCAGGGTCTCCCAGCGCAGCTGGAGCCGCTCGGCCTGGGGTCCCCAAAGCCCTCAGCAAGCCCCAAGTGCCTCCCAGGAACCCTCAACTGCCTCAAACCCAGCATCCCCCACAGCCCCTGCAAGTTCCCCCCATGGCACTGGCCATGGCCATGTCCCCACATGTCACTGGCCATGTCCCACCATGTCCTCACCCATGGCTGTGTCTCCACCATGTTTCCATCCTTGTCATTGTCCCCCACATCTCCATCCATGCCCATGTCCCCCCATGTCCCCATGAATGGCCACGTCCCCCTCCATGTCCATGTGATCTGATGTAACTCTCCGTGTCTGTGTCCCACAATGTCTCCGATCCTCCATGTCCCCACCCATGTCCATTTGTCTCCATGTCACTCTCCATGTCTGTGTCCTGCCATGTCTCTGTCCCCACCCATGTCTCAGTTCAGTCTTTTTTTTTACCCCAGTGTTGGACGTTTTAAAGGGATGAAGAGAAATCAAAAGCAAATCAAGGACAAAAGAAAAGCATTTCCATGTCTATGTGAGCTAAGGATTCATGTGCTTGGGTGGGAGGGGTATCTGCTCCACTGTCTCCGAAATCTTGGTCTTTGCCCCAGTCCATCAGCATTTAGCTGCGGAAGACACCCTTGGGCAATAGGAAATCAAAATCCTGGAATCACTGAGGTTGGATGTAGTGGTTTTGGTTTATTAATTTACAATATATTGTTGTGAGGCAGGATTAGGAAGAAGACAAAAAACATGTTTAAATTTAAATGATATAAAGAGAAATTTTAATACTAGAAACTATAAGAAAAAAAACTTAGAATAAAACTTTACATTATATTTTATACTAAAAACGTACAAAAAACAACTCAATTTACCATCTTTCTTTTTTCTTTTTTTCTTTTCTTTTACTAATTTACTTGAAAGAGGAGACTTTTCTGCATCTATGAAGATTTCTTCACAAGCAAGTTTTCATTTGGCTTTCATATTACAGTGATTAGCCACCCAGGAGAATGGAAATCTGATTACTATCTAAAAACCCTTTTTCAAACTAACAAATACTATTCCTCATAACTTTTACTAAGGACTATATTAACTTATGAGGCAAACTATAAGGATTATATCAATTTAAAGGAAAATGTATTTCATTTTTGAGAGCAGAGGGGTTTTTTTCTTTTCTTTTTAGGGGAAACAACTGTGGCTTTTTTATTATTTAAACTTAGGGAATTATAGCAATTTAAACATCTGTTTACTATAATATTAATGCTATTGTTTATATTTATAATAAGACCAGTCATATTCACTTCATAATATCTTTATATGTTATAGGCAAACAAGAGTTCTTTCTCCATAGTATTAAAAAAGCGATATTGTATTTCACGACTTTTCTGCTTTCTTTATTTAGGATTTGACTTCTCTTTTTGTTTTATTTCTGTGTTTTTATATTGTTTCTGTGTGTATTACTATTTTTTTTTTTTTTTTTTTTTTTTTTTTATTATTTAGGAGAAAGAATAAAGTATATGTAAATTGTTATTCGGGGCATTGTAAGAGTTAACACATTACCCAGGCAACAGAGGGTTTGTGATTTTTTCCAGGTGGGGCTGTTGAGTTATTTACAATAAAGAGTCTTTCCAGGCCACGCTGGGGGCTGGGTGAGGACTGCAGGGTTTAGTCAGAGAAGCGCTGATGAGTTTCTGGTTTCATGGCTGTTCTTCAGCGCCCGCTGCGCTCAATTCCAGCCGCGGGCCGGGGGTTCTTCCTCCACCCTGCCCAGCAGACAAGGCTGTGGGGCCTTGCCAGAACGGGGCTCAGCTGTTTTTCCCCCAGGCCCGTGGGCAGCGGGGCGGGCCCGGCCGTTCGGAGCCGCTCCGGGCCGGGGCAGGGCAGGGTTCTGCCGAGCCGCGGCCGTGCCGGGGGGCAGGGATGTGAGCAACGGGCCTTGCCTTTCCTTTCCCTGGATATCGGGGTCCCTGGCTGGAAACGGGGCCCGGCAGCTTCCTGAGCTCTGAGTCAGAGCCCGCCTGCCCCTGCCCGGCCCGGGCAAAGTGGAGGGGCCTGGGCTGGTGTTACTGTGTGAGAGGCCGGAAGGGAAAGAGAACTGTCCCGGAGCTTTTTGTCTTTACATGTGTGTTTCACAAAGAGGCAAAAACTTGCTTATTGCAGAAAAAATGTGGCGATATTAAAATCCGACACTGATTAGAGATAGCTCAGAGATGCTCCAAAAATGGCGCCTTTCCTTTCCCAGCAGCGTCCTGGCGGAGGCTCCGGGGCCGGGCTTGTCCCCTCTCTGCCCAATCCGCGCGCGAGAACGAGGAGTGACGGCAGAATCAGCCAATGGCAGCGAGGGGCGGGCTGTGCCCATGGCATGGACTCCCCTCCTTTACCTCGGCCTCCGCCATTTCTCGCAAACCTCGCCTGAGGAGCGGCTCTGGCGCTGGGCCCGGCCCGGGCATCGGGCCAAGGAACCGCTGCTGCCCTGAACCGGCGGGAGCTCGGGGTGAGCGGGAGCTGAGGGCGGTGGGAGCTGGGGGTGAGTCCGGGGTGGAGCGGGGACCCACCTGGAGCCCAGCAGGAGCCCGAGGTGGGCAAGGGATGTTTGAGAGAGGCCCCGGGGCTGTGCGGGAAAATTGACGTGGCCAGAAGTTTGTGTGCCCAAAGGAGACAGAGGAGTCCTGTAAAAGTGACTTTATTGATGAACAATGGGAGAGGCTACGAGGCATTTGCCATGCGGTCTCTAAAACGCAGCTTCCTTTTTATCCTCATTTTCCCGGCTTCATCTCCTTCTCCCTTTCCCCAGTGGCTGAGGTATAAGTCCCTGGCTCTATCTCTTAGCACATTCATCTAATTCCGTTCAAACCCTCTTATTTTCTCAATAACTGTGTTTACTCTCTTTAATTACCTTTGTTTCAATCTCTTTTCGTGTTTCCTCTTTGGTTTTGGGATTATTCTCAGTGCCCTCACTCCCTGTCCTTTTGTAGCCGTTTCTGGATCAGGCCTGGCTGCCACCTGCATCCCCTTGCTCACCTGCTGAATGAGCTGCACTCAGCAAGGTGTCGAGCATGGGAAAAAGATGAGAGTTGCTGCAGCACATCAGAGGAGGAACAGCATTCGTTTAAGCCATGGTCTGCCAGGGAACCACCCATTCCCATCCTTTCTGCATTTGGAAAGGAATCTGTGCAACTTTCTTATTTCCATTGTTTTACGTTTCACCAATTTTTAGTTATCGTCTATTTGCAAACAGCAGTTTGAGTAATTTAATTTTCCACAAATGTCACCTTCTTGCTTGACATAACCTGGTCAGCAGGATGGTCAAGAGCTGACTCTGTCTGGCTGGTTGTTTTTTCAAGGACAGCTTGTATTACTGTAATTCAGATGATAAATGGGTACTTTTCCCTAGCAGTGTTAATTTGCATTTCTAAAACTCCTCTTCCAGCTGCCTGAAACCTATGCTAATCCTTCAGAGCAGCCATCCCCTGACTCACATGTGCCCCCTTCTAATCTGCTTTTTCCTTGATATCTTTAGTGTTAGAGAGTCAAGGCATTGCTTGATTTTTGCCAAAATGTGCAGCAGAAATAATTTGATCCACAAGTAGGCTGAGTGTGCACAAAAATCACTCCATGGCACGTGAGTTTTACTAGATTTTCCTAAATTTCATACAGTCTGAATCCATTGAAATCCACTGGTTTGGTGTTCATTCCTTCCAAGTTGTGTAGTTCTTAGTATTTGGTTTACTGTTGGACCAGGATTTCTTTGCCTGTGATTCGGTCATCCTGATGTTAATTAGGACTGAACTCCTGATTTTCCATCTCAGCCTTTTTCAGTCCAGGTACTTCCAGCTCTGCCCCGGAGCTGTCTATGAGGTGGGTGTTCCTTGACGTTTGCAGATGGCCGTTGATGTTTTGTTGATGGTTGTTATCTTTGAGGGTACCTTTTGTGCTATTAGTCTGTTGAGATGTTAAACTCATCTCTGTTGAGTAGTGTTACATCCTTTTAAAAAATTTTCAAAATTCCTTTCCCCGAGGCAAAGGCAAACCAAGCCTGAGTAGAGAAATAAATTTCAAAAATTTAAAGTTGGTGTATTTTCCAGCACCAGCCCAGTTTTTCCTTTGACTTTCTCGTCACCTCCAGCCCAGTGTGTGAGTGTGATTGAGAGCCAGAGTGGAATTGTGCCGCTGTGTTCCCCAGCAGCTGTGGCAGTGCAGGCACAGAAAGCAGCCAAGCTGCAGCAGTGGCAGCAAGGATTGGCCCCAGTGGCTGGAGATGCCAAAGGAGGGTGGCCAGGCAGAGGATTTGAGCAGAGGATGTGTGGGCAGGCCCAGGGGCTTGCCCCGCTGTGGAGCCCTGGCTGCTGCTGCGTTGCCTTCAGTGCAGGCTCAGTGGGGCCTCCCGTGCTGGTGCTGCAGGCGGGAAGTGCAAATGTGCGGGGCTGGAGAGCCCCTGAGCCCAGGGTGAGGGGTCCCCCCGTGCTGAGCTGTGCTGGGGCTGTTTCTGTGCTCAGGGACACTTGGCATGGGCCACGGCACTTGGCCACCAGTGGGGCTTCTGTGCACTCCTCAGGCAGAGTGTAAGTCTTGCTCTAATTCCTTTCCTTAATCAGAGCATGTCTTGGAACTCTTTTCCCTTCTCCTGCCCTTGCAGACCCATCCATGAACACATTTTGTCCCTCAGGCCAGGGAATGTCTCATCAATCTCTCCTGTGCTGGCTCTGGAGCTCTGTCCCTTGAATGCAGCCATGGGTTTGTTGCCAGCCCCTGTGCAGGCTGTTCAAACAGGAGGCTGGGTTAAACCCTTCCCCTGTCCTCAATTCTAAATCCTCCTGTGCCACTGAACAAGTTTCATTCTGTAATCACAGAGCACTGCTCATCCATGTAGAGGCTCTTTTGGTTATCAAAGCTTTAACTTGGTTAAGCCAGACTTGAACAACAGGAGATCCTCCTGCCTTCAGACCTTTCGCCTCAGGTCCCATTAAAGCTGTGGCTGCACAATTCTGCAGACATTGAGGCCACTCTGGCCTCTGGGTTAAACATTTTCACTTGAGAATTCCTTTGGCATTGCCCTGTCTAACATCCACATTTTTTAATAAAAGGCAGTAAGAGACAAACAATAAAGCAAAGGCTATAACAGCAGGATGCTTGGCCTTCAGCCAAGAGCACACCCTAACTCAGAAAGCATTTCCTTAAATGCATCAACCTCTTGCATAATCATCGGTCTTTCATGCATTGATCAAACACATTCCCCCCCAACCTGTAAAGCAACATTTTTTCCTTCCCTGGAGGTCTGGTGTCCCATAAGCCAAGAATGTGGAAAATTTCCTGATAATCTTTTCTTTTCTACCATTCTCTGAGTTAGTTACATTAACAAAGCTTTTTACCTCACTGTGTTTATAGTCCAAGAAAAATATATTTATCGCAGTGCTATTTATAAGTTTTGTTAATAGCAAAACTAGAAGAAACTGTATTAATACAGCCAATTTTCCAACATTATACATATAGCATTCATTTTAATATTTGCCAAAAGCCAATCATGTAATATGCACTGTAACACACAAACAATTAAAATTTCTTTTGTGAGTCTGGAAGAGCCATGGCTGGGGCAACAATCATTTTAGTTTTATTT